>JAYJMB010005938.1:26278-50043 GCA_036873735.1 Pouteria campechiana
TTGCCCAAAAACAAACGTGAAATGGTAGGCTGGAGTGGATAAAGACAGACACGTGTCCGGGTCGCTGTCTCCAGACTTCAACTATTGAATTTGGGATTTTTATTTTCTTTTTTTGTTCATGTCATCTCTGTCACATGGGTCGGATGTCACTTTAGACGGTTTCACGCCAAGAGAAGCTTCCAGCAACCAATTTCCATCACTAGATGCGTGTCTGAGATGATGATTGGATGGCAGACAACGTCAGGCAAAACAAAAGAACAATTTTAAGATGCTTTTCTGTATTCCACACTCTTCCACATGAGTTGGACAATTTCCCACCCTTTTCCCTACATAATAAAAGCAGTACCATTTTCTTTTCTTTTCCTTTTTTTCTTTTTTCCCTTTGGAACTCTTTTCCAGTTAAAATATTGTATTTCCAGCATACTGTTATTTTTATAGTAAATATTTAATTTCTACAGTTTTTTGTTTTTGTTTAGTGTAGTCCACCTCAAAGTTTGGCTTAAATTATATTTGTAATGTTTTACATGGTAGGATAAATATAAAGCGTAATATGTGTTCCACTTTGCCCAAGGGTTGCAAACGAACTCTCGGCTTATTTGATTCTGCTCGGGCTTACTGGCCAATGGTTGATAAAGAGTTAAGCTGATAAGCAACTGAAAGACTAAAATAGAATAACCAAAAAATTATTTAATATAGTGAAAATAAATAGCTTAAAATTATTAAGTTTATTTGATACAATCAAAGTTGAATACTGAAATAATGGATAAAATACCCAAATGCTCTCATAAGTCTTAAGCTTGATAAACAAAAAATTTAATTAAAATAATATAATTAAAATATTTAAATATATTAATAAATATTTTCAAATAAATAGATAATAAATATAAAATTAAAATGATAAATTTCAACTTGAAAAAGCTAATTAGAATATGTTCAACTTTATGTAAATGGATGAAAACTAAATTCTATAAAATTTATTAAAATATTTATGAATCACTAGGTCACCAAAGTATAATTGCAAGACGGTCATCTTTGATATAAAAAATAAAAACTTATAAAAATGGGTGTCAATTTCAATAATTATTTAATATATATAAGGATATTTTAGGAATATAAGTGTTTGATAAGCCCAAAAGCACCTTAAAGCTACTTAGGACTTATCCATCAAAATAGTCTAACAAGCTTTTTTTGTAAGTGCAATCAAATGTAAATCATTTTCATTAATGCCTTATTTTTTAGGAAATAAGCTCTAAGCCCTCAAAATAATAGGAATCAAATAGACTCTCTATAACTAGGATGCTTAACTTCACTAACTTCGTTTCCATATTCTTTATAATTTAGAAAAGTGGGACCCACATTACATTTTAGATTTATTTTGTTATTCAAAACATTTTAAATATACTTTATTTCTTAAATGCCAAAAAATGTTTAAACCTGACATTGATGTGAGCCATACCAAAGAAACCATAACAGGCAATATTTTTACTCTCGAAAGTACTTTAAAACAACATCCGATAATGAGGAAAAGAGTGTAAAAAAGTTTACAGATTTTTTCACTCCTTTTTTCTACACCTTTTGACATATTTGACATCTTAACTACTCCACCACTCTATTTTTACTCGTTATTACCAATATTTTTACTTATTATTTTTATCTTTTTATATAAAAAGCATATCTATTCTATCTTTATTTACTTATTTTTAATCATTATCTCTTACCACATTACATCATATCTTCTTTTTCCCTCACTCTTCCATATCCTTTTTTTTTTCCCACATCTTTTCCTCATTCCCAAATATATCCTAAGTAACCAATATCAAGTTATATATAATCTAATCTCTTAAAAAAATTTTACAGAATAAATGAATAATGAAATATTAAGACACATAAAAGTCGGACATGTTATGATGTTTACAGTAGTTATTTAATTTTCGCATTTTTTGTTTGTTGTTTAATAGTAAATTATATTTAAAAGATTCTGTGTGGAGTGATAAACCTAAAATACACTATGGGTCAAAGGGACATACTATGATGTTTCTTTATTTACGTAATTGTTTATGTACATATTCAATTTGGACAGTTTTTCTTTGATATTAAAGAAGCGAATCATATTTAATATATTCTTATTGGTGGAATAAGCATAAAATTCAATTAGTGGCAGAGGTTACAGAAGATCTGCGTACCTCTTGAATTCCTCTTTGCCGTTGGTTTCCAATAAAGCGAAAAATCAAAGAGAAGATATTCATGTTTGTTCTTGTTGTGGGTTGGACTTTTGGGACGCGCTACGACTGCAGTGGGCCGAGGGTTGAACATCGTCACGCGCGTTGTTCAGCACCGGATGGCCAACCTCCAACAGACGGGAAGACTTCAACATCGGTGGAAGCATATACGATCAACTCATGCATGATAAAGCTGTCTGGATTGGAACGGTACCTGCAGCATAATCGTCCTTGCATGCAGGCCTCTACGGCTGAACCATTTAGTGGAAAGAACGGTTATTGGGAATTGTTTTAATCTCATGATTCCTTTGTTTTCTCTATTGATTTATAGCTGGGATGATTTTCTTAAAGCATAAATTGTTTCGAGAAATTCCATTTCCATGTAGCTGACTGCGTAGCAGTTATCACCTAGCCAGTTTGGCACATTCTTGTCTCCCTACTTAATACTGCAGTGACGGACAATGGGTTGGTGGCTAGAGCGATCAGGGAGCAATAGCCGTGACAGTTATGGCGAGATTTAGATTCCCCACCAAAGAATTTTCAATGAATTCTTCATGTTGCCGTTCCATGGGTAATGGAGCATGCCGAAAAGAGAGTCGACCACCCCACGTCAAGGTCCAGGAGGGAAGAAGGTTGACGAACCACCAGGCACTAGCCCAATAATGATGAAAAAGATGCAAGAAAAGGTCTACACGTCTGAAGACGCAAATATCAAGTAAGAGAATCTCCATTCCTTGTTCTCGCTACCACGCTCGTTCCCATCCGATTTTTGCTGCTTTCAAAGTCCTAGAGATCTTGTTATGGCGAACATGGAAACTGCTTGGCAGCGTGCATCTTTCTTGTCCGTGCGCAACATCACAAGCAGAAGTACAAAATGTCTAACATTCAGACACATGATCCACAGTCGATCACCCTCTCAACAACTCAGCAAAGAGAAACGAGTAACCATTTTGTGGTAGGAACAAGACACTGTGGTCATTCCACATGCAAACAACAAGATGCGATTCGGCTCAGTATTATCAATTGCATCCGACATCCTATCAAGCAAAATTCAACTAGATTCACCAATGGCATCAGCACATGGATGGTAGAAATGATTGGGCCAAGACGCATCTCATCTAAATACACGGATCCGTTCCAAAAAAAGAGAAACAATTAGTTATAGCAAAAGAATGGATGAGAGGAATCCCCCTGCCTATATTATATACATTGTGGAGACGAAGCGCGTTGACTGCACATGACTCACAATAGACAAGCCTTCAATACAGATGAGAAAGGTACAAGAAGAATTAAGATCAATAAGAAACAAGGGTGTTATGGTAAGGAGCCTATCTCTTTTTCTTTCATCTTTCAGAAGATAACCAAAACACTCGGCGCCCATTATCTCAAACAAAATGAACGCGTGCAACAAGGCAATCTCTCACCTAAGCTCTGCATCCAAAAATTTGCATCTAGCTTTGATGGTATCAGTCACATGATTTCATGACTGCCAGAACACATGCAGGTCATTACTGTACAACGAGCGGTCTTGGATTTCTAGATTAGCAACATGCCAATCAATGAGCCATGCCTGAACACATTTACATAGCACTAGTCCAGTGGGTAACATCCACCATCCACCCTCATCCCTGAATGACAAATACTCGGATATGAGAATGCAATGATCATAATTTAAACTAACAACACAGATTCGTAGTCCTAACAATAATAAGCTTGGCATGAGTTGTGCATTTGGTAGAAAACCCTTTTAGGAGTTACCCACCCCAACAACTACTACTGATCAAAAGCATGCATCGAGAGGTGGCGAGGAGCACTCACATGCTAAAACTCAAGGGTTGAAAGTTTGGATGTCTTTGACTCGACTGGGTCTTGTAATGGATAAATCCACACATGAAGGCTACGACCTGTTGAAAAAGACAATTCCGTGATTCATGGGAGGTAGTGGCTGTTAAAAGAACAACAAAAAAGGCAAAATTTGTTCCACATTCGAGAAGATAATGTGAGGCATTGGGGCTCCTAAAAGGTAAGCATCATCACCAGCAAAACATTAGTCAAGGTATAAACGGTAAGCAACTTACCACATTAATCAAAGATGTGATGTTCCACAAGGCATATACACGTGCAAGACCTGCTGATCTCCGAGGTCCATGGCTGAATAGAGCATTGATCCCAGCAGGGAATGGAGAAAGTATGCCCAGAGGAAGGATAAGCAAAACTAAAATGAAGTCCCCCAATGAAATAGAATACAACAGGAGCAAAGTAAGTAGTACTAAGCTAAAATCTGCCAGTAGTAGTATTGAAATAACCAAACCAACAAGATCCTGCAACAATAAAAATTCGAACAGGGAAATATCAGTCAATATGAAAATGAGGGGAAACCAGAACAAGAAGGATACTATTGGAGTACTGTTACATACCTGGTGACCTACAGGTTTGGTGTTATGAAGTATCAGAGAAAATGGGTAAAATAAATCTTTCTTCTCCTCAAGCATGCGCAAACTACGAACATCTAAAACACCTCCCAGAAGCTTTTTACGCGTCATAATACTTTCATGGCTCCTCAAATTTCCCTGCGGATTATTTCTATGGATGCCATGGGCACTGCAAAAACCATAATAGCAGACTGCTGATCATCCTAGAACATTAAAGCTCAGGCAGCAGACCAGTAACATATGCAACATGAAAAATAAGATTCAAAAGGATCACATTACCTAGATTTTCGCTCGATTCTTGTCACTACGACTGAATCTTCAAGAATTTCAGATTCTTCTTCAGTTGCACATACAACAAGACCAAACTGGCAATAACCACATCCTGTGGCTTGAAACCAGGCAAGATTAACTGACACCCCATGTGCATTCAAAACAGGATTTGCATGAGTTTCGAGCCAGCTAATGACTTGCAGAAATGTTACTCTAAGGTGTCCACGGCGTACTAAGCGGAGATTTGCATTCAGTCCAGCCACTAACCGGTACCAAGTGGTTGGTGGAACAGCCTGTAGATGAACAGAAATATGCTTTCAGAAAGTTAACAGAATACAATTAAATATCCAATAGAAGCAATATCCTTTTAGAAAGTTTGGCTGCATGTATGGAAATATAAAAAAGTAGATTCTCTCAGGAAATGAATACCTGACTCATGAGACTAGTAAGAACATTGTCACTGTGAAGAGAGAAAGGAGCCATGTAACTCCCATCACCACCAAAGATTAAACAAATTGGAAATCTTTGATGAAGGCGAGGAGGAAGATCAGATCTCTTTTCATCTCCACCAAGAAAAAAATCTATATAAGCTAGCATTAAATCTGGAGTGGCGGCTACCTGCATAGACAGTATCCAAATAATCGGATTGGATGACAGGGAAGAGAGAGAGAGAGAGAGAGAGAGAGAGAGAGAGAGAGAGAGAGAGAGAGAGAGAATTTATGCTCATGAAACAATCACCCAACTGGAAAAATTCTATGGAGTTTAACAACTATGATCTGGATGATAAAATGTAGAGGCATGCACATAAACAAGAATATGTAGTGCCACATTTAAAAATAACTGCAGGAAAGCACCTTCAACCCTTCATAGAGAGCACGTGATCGGCATGAACGCAAGCATGCATGATCGTATTCGGATCGAACAAATTCACGAAGCCTTTGTAATTTCTTCCTCCGGCGCCATTGCTGCCATGACCAAGCAAGGGGATATGCAAGAATGGAAAGAATGCTGTAGACAGAACCCTCCCACCACTGATAAGTAGCTAAGGCATTAATCTCATCAACAAATCTGTTAAAAGCATCCTCATATCTGCATTAAATGAAAATGTGCACCAAACATTCAAAAAATCATATTATATGAGTAGAAGCAATGTGAAATAACAGCTGCAGATCTGAATATAACGCATACACAATTTCTATCACTTGGTCTGGAGGAGAATGTGGAAGATGCCAAGGTTCACTAAAAGTATTAGGCCCCATGAAATACATTCTATGCACATGACTTTGTGACTCCTCAGCTCTATTAGTCTCCAGTACCTGTATGCAGGTAAGAATAAATTAAGTCACAAGTTGACAGTGAATATTCATAAGACATTAAAGCAGCATCAACGGTTAGAAGCAGAAAATCACCTCGTTCAGCGACTCTAGGAAAGGGAAGGAGTGGTCGATTTGGGACCCATGTTGAGTGGGAGCAGGCCCTGGTAGTTCATCAGTACCGACAAATTTCATGCGTGCAACACTTAGCACCAGAGCTAAGAGAACAAGAAGACCTGACAGGAGAAGACCAAATAACCATGGCCCACCGAAAGTGTAGATCAACTCTTCAAGAGCAGTATAGCAGTGAGGCAAGTGATATCTGTCCGAAATGCATTTGTAAGGACATGGAGTATTTGCAACACCACCTGTGAAAAAATAAAATTATAATAAAAATAAAGGAGCAATTCTAACATAAAAAACAAATTCGTTTTATCTTTATAATTTTCAGCACATGCATCTAGACACCTTTTCGGACAAAAGAGAGATGATGACATGCAGCATAAAATGAAAGGCATTTTAGTAGATACAGACACTGCAGAGTAGTTTCTTTTCTAGTGGGTGATTGAAATTCCAAGTTCTGGGCACAGAATTCTTTAAGGTCCCTACAAGTGATATTTTAGGTTATGGTGGAAACAACAACAAGATAGTTTATAGATACCTCGAACATTGATGTATGTGGCTCGACGTGGAAGTTTTTCAGGCGGACACAGTAAACAAAGGGCTGGATCAGATCCACTAACATTCTTGAAGGTTCCTGCTGGGCATTCCTGTAGAATGCAGAATGTCAGATTAAGGTACCAGTAATGAAACTAGGGATTATAAAATAGCCTTTGCAAATTCTTCTCTACTAAGCTAACATTCTATGAGAACCTCGTGAATTTTCTTTCCTCCTGTTTTGCAAATCAAATAATAAGACAAAAAAGAATTATCTTACAAGACGAAATCATCTCAACAACATCAGAAAATTTCCTTTCAAGGATCAGTTCAGTTCTGATTACCAACATTAACCATTATAACTTTCTTTCCTTTTTCAAATGAGAATATTTGTAGAAATAACAAACTAGGGACCAGCAACCCAGTTGAACTGGTCAACTAGTTCGGGTTAGACTGGTTCAACCATTGGCTATAGCCATTTAAAAGTATCTTGTATAAAAATTTAGAAAACAATAAGTTGCAAGTGTTGAGAATCAAACTACCCATCTTAATCTAGAAGCAAACATCTTTTACCACTGGGACCTGAACTGTCCAGCTGGCCAGTCTAGCAAAGTCCAGTTTTTGAGAACTTTGCCAGGGACCAAGTCTGGTAACGGCCACAAATAGTACACAAAAAATGAAGGCTGGAATAACAGGTAATTAGAAAAATCACAGCCTCAATTATATTAATTGGTTTAGTTTCACCTGTACAAGGGTGGGCACACATGCTTGTGCTTGCATGTGTGCACATGCATGGGTATGGGTACATATGATATAGGCTTGGATACCCATGGGTGTGCTATGTTCAGGAACTTCACCTCCCAGTGTGGCAACAAAAGGCTCCCAACATCGGCAATTACAAAAGTTTAAGAGAGATTTGGGAAAAATAAGATTAAACAATAGAGAAAATTTGGGAAATAAAGGTTTAAGAGAGACATTTGGGAAAGATAAAACTGAACGGTAGGAGGAAGTTGCAAAGTGTGACAATTTACTGTGTAGGCAGGCTTGAGGAGAAGTAAAAATTGAACAGGGGGAAATCCCAAATAGCAAAGAGTGCTTCGGTTTAAACCCACATAGAGATATAAGCAAATAATAGGAACTCTCCATGGTGATTTCCAAAATAGTGAGCTCTATATGGCAGATTAGGCAGTCCAAGTTCTCAGCCCAAATGTGAAGCTTCAATAACTGACTTGTAAGGAGGACCTGTCATTGAAATTGGTAGGGAATATGAAATTTCTTATCAGATTGTGGCTCTGTTGCATCCACATGTCAACTAGTTCAATCTGGACATCCAACGAGGTCTGCATTTGGTGAGGACCATTCTATGGGCCTGTAGCCTTCCCTTCAGTTTGCCAGCAAAGGAACATTTGATCCAATAGCTTCTTCAGAGAAAGAGTAATGGTTGATTGCCAGTGGGATAGAAAGAAAGTGGAAATACAGCTTCAATTCCCAAGCATGAGGGACAATCGATCAACTCAACAATAGAACAGTTCTTCACTTCCGAGGGTTAGAATCAACAGCATTCACTACAATTTCCTACTCATTATTAAAGAGAAGTGAATGTTTTCTTTGACACTTCCAGTAGTGGGATTTTTTTATTCATAGATTAAGGTTTTTTTTCCCTCTCCTTTCATCAAGGTTTCCAAGCTTCACTGATTATAGATTTAGTTTCTTAGTAAAGCGGATTTATCCTAGATCTGTTTACCCAAATGTCACATTAAATGCAAATATAAAGAATCTCAGAATAGCAGAAGGCATTAAAATAGGAGTCCATCCCACTCCGATCTTTCAAATGGAAATCACTGAAGAAAGTCAAGATAGAGATGCTCCATTCTGCCCTGCCTTATCCAAATTAAAACCACCTCCATAACTTCAATAAGCATGGTGAGAAACCCACTCATTCTGCTCTAGTCATCAAGATATAGGATCTAAATCTTGACCTAACAGAAGCAAAGCAGACAAGGTAAAAATATGTATCCAAACATTCCTCTATCTTAGGGGAGAGATTTATCCCTTGATAGCCGTAATCTGGACATTGTTCCAGACCCACTTGTATTGCTGAATGTATCATTTACTTCTGAGATCATACTTAATTCAACCATATTCCTTATTCACCTTCCGGCTGGTTTGACAAAACTTCACACCAACAGAGAAAGGTAGTACAGTTCTCCCCATAATTTTACCACCTTAATAGACTGGATAGGGAATCAGGTTGATGAAGACTTTCAATTTTTATTTCAAAGACCTCAAAAAAAAAAAAAGTAAATAATCTAATTAAGAAAAAAAATAGACAAAAAATTGGAACAAGGACAAAGAGAGAAAGGAAAAGACTGAAGACACATGAAACTTATATGAATGTGAGCTCATCAAATAAAGTGTACAGAGACGCTCAATATATAAATACATTCATAAAAATACCTCACAAAATACTCCATAAAGTCCTCTTGGGCAGGCTTTTCCAGTTATAGTTCCATTTTCCCCACCTTGGGCCCGGTCTCTCCCAATTCCTCCACTGTCATAAAATCAAGAAATTTAAATTCGAAGGTACTAGAACCACTGGCAAAAGTCGATAACAAAAAAATCCCAAAAAAGTTGAAAAAATAGTTGAAATGTAAATCACAGTTGAAAAAAAAAACATGAGAAATAAAATAAATTCCATATATCTCAATGAACACTTGCAACATTTGTAGTGACTTTGCATGAATGGCATCAATGCGAGGGAATCATGCAGTAACATTGAGAAATGCTCAGAAAATAATGCATATTTTCTATCTCTATTTACGATGCCTCAAATTTTCGGTAATTCTTGAACCCTCCTTATTGACATGCTGATTTAAAAGATCAATATACAAAAATATGAATAGAAGCATGATTGGACATATATGCCATCATATTTAAAAGGGTACCTTGGTGACCCAAAAAAACATAAAACGTCATTGTAAAGTTATCTCTACACTAATTAATATCAGTTGGATGAATCTTGTAGCCTCGTTCTTGTTTATCCTAGACAATGCCCTTCACTTGCCTATAAATCTTCATTTTATTTTCTGAAAACCTTCATACATGTTCTTATTAGCCTTCCCCTTAACCTCCTATGAATTTCCACCAAAACTAAGTTTTCTAACCACTGCAGTTCTTGATCTTTGTCTTACATCACCAAACTACCTAGGGTGGAAAGATCACCAAACTACCTAGGGTGCATTAGGATTCTTGTAAAAGAGGGTGGAAAACAAAAGGGGGTGGAAAAACTCTTTTCTACCCTATTCAATGTGATGTGACATTTTAACTACCTAAAGCCCATTTTTTTCTCATTATTAGCTATATTTTCCATCATTATCCCCCCTCATTTCATCCAAATAGCATACCTATTTTATCATTATTCACTTTATTTCCAACCACTACCCCCATCAAATTGCATCATTCCCTCTCTTTTCCACATCTTTTCCACCCCCTTCTCTGTTAATCCAAAAGCATCCCTTTGAGAATGGAGAAAGAAAGTGAGAAAAGAAGGAATATGGAAAAGTGGAGCAAAAAATATAGAATGATGTGATGTGATGTGATATGATAGCAGGTGATGATTAAAAATAAAGTAAATAAAAATAAAATAGCTAGGTTTTTTGTATGATAAGATGGAGAATAATGATTGGAAATATAGGCAAAAATGAGGAAAAGTAAGGTTCTTAGGTAGTTAAGACATCAAATCAAATTAAAAACTGGAAAAGAATTAAGTTATCCACCACTTTTCCTCATTACCAAACAGTGCCTCATCTTATTACATAGTAGTAAAATTTAAATTGTCTTAATACTTTCACTTTGAATTTTGTCATTTCCAGATCTGCCACAGATCCACCTTAATTCTTAATTCAACTAAGTTCATCTTATGCACAAATTACTGCTTAACAACCAATATTCCATTAGATAAAATACGCAAGGCATTATAGCTATCTTATTAAATCTTTTTTTAATAGTTTGATTGGCAAAAAGTAATCACATAAAATTATTGAAGCAACTAGCCATTTCTTCCATCTAGTTTGAATTCTATGTTCAATGTTGATCTCTATATTTTCTTGAACTAGCAACTCAATATACTAGAAGTGGTCACTTTGAGGAACTTCTTGAAGAGTAATTTTAACTGAATCCTCATGTCACTCAGGTGTTGCTAAAATCATAATTTGTATACTCAATTTAGTTCAACTAATTCTAGAACCCTTATAATCTAAGCATCCATCCATTTTTCTTTCTTTAAGTCTGTGCCTTCCCTAGTGCCACCCATCAACACAGTCATTTGCCAAAAACACATACCTCTTTCCTCCAAACGTCAAGTTGGCTAATCTAAACCAATAATTGGCAAGTCATTAGTTTGAACAATGCTAATTTTATACACTCCACACAAACTATGCCCATTCCATTTCTCCATTCTAAAAACCCCAGATTAACCAATGCCCCATGTGTGAGGTTTCCTTGATTTCTAAACAAAAATAAAGAAAAAAAGAAATAGGCATATGAATTGTGAAGTGAGATGAGAGATATTCCTAACCAAGCACCAGATAATATCCAATTATTAGGCTCTAGAACTTCAAAGTTCAAATATATTATTCAAGTCCTAATCATGAACATGAATGAAAATTTCATACTCACAATTGATAACTTAATTCTTTGTATGTTATCTAGTTTCATCTAATGGCAATATCATAAGCTAGTTTTGACTAAAATTTTTGAGGAAAACAAATATCAAAAATAAAATAAATAGAAAGAACAACAGAAATGCCAAGAAGGAAACAAGAATATCAAGCTGGATATAGACCTTATGCTTAAGTTCCCTCCCACACTTGCTATTGGCATGTATTCATCACCTGTAGGAACGTCAGACCAATGAAAATGGATCCTTCCACCGCCTCCACCACCACCACCATAGTGGCTACCACGTCCACCAACACTTGTAACAACAGAACTGCCACCAAGTGTTAGCGTATGTAGAAACAAAAGAATGGTTCCACCAGATCCACCACCCGGGCCTCCATTTGGACCATCTACAAGCTCTTGCTCTTGCTTACTAACAGCTCCACCAAATGTTTCACCATCTGCTCTTAGCGAGCCATAAATAGACAAGCTTGACAAAGAATGCTCCATTGAACCCATCACTGTTAGAGGAATGGCAGGTCAAACTACCAAAATGATTTCAAAGTATGTGACCTAAGGAAATCCTCTTCTTTATATAGTAATTCATAAAACCAACTGATGCAAGTCTACAAAGGTCGAACTGTAGAAATATTGGTTAGTGATTATCTTTTGAACAAAACATAATGAAGATCAGAAACCATAGAAGTATACTGACTGGTAAATGTATTAGCAATTTAGCATACCTACAATACCACCGCCAGCAGCCGAACCACCTGAGCTGTCATTCCCACTGCCACTACCAAGCTCACAAGGCAAATCAGCATTTCCATATGAAATACCACCATCAATAAAACTGCCATTATAGTACCCATCTCCACCTTTCCCACCATGCCCACCACCACCACTGGAACCATTCCTTGATACCATTCCTTGACCCACACCTCCTCTACAGCCTGCACAGTTAATACACAAGCTTTTCACTTATGAATGTTGGCTACAATTTTAGAAATGATATGTTGCTCAGTTAAAGTGAAAATGTGGAACAAAGAAATTTCTCTGTCACCACCATCATCATCAAAAGCTGTTTCCTACCTAATTGGGGTCAGCTACGAGGATTTTGTTGCACCATTCTTGTTGATCTTGATCTTATGTCCTCATCAAGCCCAAGCATTCCATGTCTTTTTGGGCCTTCCTCTAGTTCTCTTATTGTCTTCTATTTTGATAAATGCACTCCTAACTGGTGCAATTTCTGGTCTCCATTCCACATGACCAAACTACGTTAACTCTGGTTTCTCTGATTTTATTACCTATTGATTATACCATAGGTTTTCTAGAATTTATTTATTTCTATTTTTATCCTTTCTTATTTTAGCACTCATCCATCTCAACATCCTCATTTTGGCTATACTCATTTTATGTATATGTTGCGGCTCTTACAGCCATCCTGTAATGTGTGTTTGGTTTGACATAAAAACGAGGAAAAATAAAGGCACACACACAATTTAATCTAATTGGAAGTTTGGAACTCATTGGCACTCCATGAACATAGAAAACAAACACCATATTCAAATATTTAAAACAGTACTGAACAATACCCAAGCCAGATGCACTTATTGTTCCAGAAGATTCGACAAGTACTGTTCTTGCCCTGTGGAAATGCACAACAGATCCTTTTATGATGCCTGCAACATTAATATCTTCAACACGGCAAATCTGCATGCACACACACACACACACACACACACACAAAAAAAAAAAAAAAAAAATTTAGCAAAAAGATCACCAGTTAAAGGCATGATAAAAGAAGAATAGGAAGAGAAAGAACAATAAATCACTGCAGAAGGTTTATTGAGATGGAGCACCTGAAGAGTGAAAGACAATGAAGAATTCACATTGCAATCTTCAGGAGGATGAAGTAATTCCATAGGGCAGTCCTGGAGATTACAGTAGAGACTTGGTGTCCTACAGAGGATATATTAAAAGAATGTTTCCTCATGAAAATGAAGAGAATGTTGGAAAACTTGATGACATCAACAATCAAAAAAATAAAATAAAATAAAGAAAACAGCCTTACATGTCAGCACTACTTGCATTTTCCAATGGACCCCGCAGAACAGATCCAGGCCCAAGCTGCACAAAGAACAAAAAGTAAAGGTAAACAGCATGTGCAGGACAGTAATATCAAATGGTGGGATAAAATCAGTTCTTGAAATTCAGAATAGCAGATGCAGAACAACATAGATTATCACTTACTATAATCCAAGGAAAGAAAAAAAGGTGGCTTTGTATTTCCCAAATTCACGCAGAATGAAGTTGTGTTGAGAAAGCCATTATAAAATGATGAAAACATCTCGGAAACTAACATGAAATACTTTAGAATGGACAAGGCACAAATAACTTTATAATGCCCCATCATGTCAACAAAGCACATGAAAGCTGACAGAAATGGCTCTTAAAAACAGAGGGAAAAAGGGAAGAAAAGAAGCAGAAAGGCAGTTCTGTGTCCAGACGTGTATTCTTAGAGATCTTTTGCAGGCATACATATGGAATAAGTACCAATAAATGGTTCTAAAGTTTATATTATATGGCATGTATATGAGGATACTGGCATGGTCCATGAAAGGGAGCAGCCATATGATTCTCCATTTATGAATAGCAAGGATATGGTGGATGCAGAACTTTTCTTAAAATTTTATTTTTTTTCTTTACCTTCCTTTTTCCTGGAGGATGGTACTGATGCAAACAACCTTCATAAAAAAGAGTGTAGATAAAAGTGTCAAATGACTAGAATGTTGTTTGCACTTAATGTCATGAACAAAAGTCAAGACATTCAAGACTTCTCATTGGATGAGCTTAGGCTTTCTAAACTTGGGCAAGATTGTTTAAGAAGACACATACATGGCATTCATTAAGCCATACCCAAAGGACTGCAGGTAGGGGCATCAATGACCTGGTAGAAGCTTCTAAATTGAAGCTAAAGGACCAATCTCTACATTGACCATCACAAAAAATGGCAGCCCCACAACCCAAGTATTGGGCTGACCTGGACACCATATGGTAGTTAAAAATATGACTTAGAACATTGGACCAGCTATGCAGCCAAGAGGCATGTTACCTGAGGCAGGATACAATACTGTTAAGATATTTTGATGCTTTCGACACATGCATGCAGCATCTCTACATTTGGTATAAGATTAACCAGACATAAAACTGCCCAAGTGTATGGACCAACTGACACAAACCAAACTTGCAAACAACACCATAACTTGTAAATTTAGTTCCAAAAAGTATCATTTACAATCCAAACTTGGAATTCTAACATGATATGTTGGACGCTAAACAAATCAACCCAAGCCTGAAATGCATTTGGAGAGGCAC
Organism: Pouteria campechiana; assembly: GCA_036873735.1. Classification (NCBI taxonomy): domain Eukaryota; kingdom Viridiplantae; phylum Streptophyta; class Magnoliopsida; order Ericales; family Sapotaceae; genus Pouteria; species Pouteria campechiana. Next base: position 41,207 of record JAYJMB010005938.1, read on the forward strand.
GTAGGCAAGCCAACTGGATTTGAAAGCTGACTCAACCCCCAGCCCACAGCCATGATAATTTGACACATGCACATAACCTATGCACAATAAAAGGGATTTTTCAGTCTTTTCATTAAGAGAGCTAATACAAACAGATTTGTGTTTTCATATCTTCAGCGTATCCAGGATATTCCTTCAAAAAGAGGCATAGGCAAGCTGTATGACCCCTTAGAAAAGCATATCAGCAATTAAATTAGCTTGCTTGGAACCTCAAAAAACACAATTATCAAGCCACTAGAATGGATCTAATCTTGAAAATAAAATCTATTTTTCAACGGCCTTCAATCCAAGTAGAAGACCCAGTTGACAGTACAAGTCGCCTTTAATGATTGAATTCAAATTCCTTCAGGACTGGAAAAATAACTCTGCTCAAAGCCACCTCCATTTTGTCTTTTTTCCTTCTTAGCTAGCATTTTGTAGTGGCATGTTAAGAATCCCACCTTTGTTTGATCTTCAAAAAAATTTAAAAGAAAAATTGAAAGTCTAAGAATAAAAGGTGGAGGAAAGAAAGAAAGCAGTTGATTAAAGCATGACCAGAATCCTCACATCTTGCAAACTGAAAGGAAGTCATAGATGATAATCAATAACCAAACCTAGAAAACTGTATAAATAGCATCCAACTTACATTGATACTATAAAATAGTGAGAGAATCAGACGTTGTGCTTCTATCAGATCTCCTGGTCCAGAAAGATTCAGCAAGCCTTGTCCATGAACTCCCAAATTTGAGTTAGAATGTATAACAGAAGATTCCTGACATGATGATGTACACCAAATAGGTCACAGGGAAATTACCAATTGTTTGAGAAAAACATGAGGCTATCATGCAGAGGACAGGATACCTTCAGTACAATTAAATTGCTAGCCTCAAGCAAAGAGGTTGCCACATTAAAATCTCCACCCCCATCGATGAGCATCTTGGAGTTCCACATGAGGAGTATTTTAACAGACATTCGCAAAGCCCCATACACCTAAATATGAGCAAATTTGATAAGAAAAAGTGCATTGAAATAATTAACTGCTGAAGAATTGAATCGCTAAAACAAGATGCATTGGCTTTTCAAGTGTAACCACAATCAATTGTGCCATCCCTTGCATCAAACTATTAAAAAAAATGCTAACCAGCAAATGGACATAGATGACAGCAATCATCCACACAATGATGCTGAGATTTCATCTGTCCTTTACCCAGGAAATATGCCTGCCTTAAAGAAACAAAAGATCTGTTATCAAATATTTTAGGATCTTTCATCTGCTCGAATGCCATATTTTATGATTTCAAAACATTCCCTCATATTTTTTTTTACAAATCAATCATCGACAATAGCAACCATTAAATATAAACCCAAGCTCATGAAAGTATTGCATTCAAGCACCATTAATGCCAGAATGAACAGATCAGGTATCTCCATCACAAGCTGGTGGAAAAGTAATGACTGAGCCAAAACCCCACCAGTTTAGCATAACTTAGGCACCCGGTACAGCCACTTGTAATCAATGTGTCCCTGCTCTCTTCAAACAATCAAGTGGACAACCAGAGGGCATATGAGGAGATTCCCAGAGTTAATTAGACAAGAAACTTGAGCAATAAACAATGAAAATACCTACCTTAATTACTGAATCACTCATGAGAAGCTCTTCAGCCCAAAGCTCAAATTCTGAAAATGGATAATGGGTTAGGCCAAAGCTCAATGTTCCACCACACAGAAGGCTAAGTTGCCCTTGGACCTGCAAAGATACCAAATTGATCAAACAAAAAAATCATCTAAAAAATTAATTAAAGCACATTACCCAACATGTCCTATCTTTTGAGGACAGTCGGGTGCAGTAACTGATGAGGTCCTCTAACTGCAACTATAAAATTAGATACCCACCCAGGTTGGCAGGAAACTTATTCAAGAAACCCAGAGGGAAAAGAAAATGAAAGAAACAAGACAGCTTTACATTGTCAACGCAGGACTATGGCATGAGGAAAAAAATTAGGCAATATGCTTCCATAAAGGCATAAAGTTTGCAACCAATGCGTAAACAGTAAAATAAAGCCAAGCATATTCCAGAAGAGGGGTTCATGAATAAAAACAAGAAAGGGAAAAGGGGGAGACAAAAAAAACCAAAGGAAAGATGGAAGAATACTGGAAGATCCAGAAATGTCCAAGGATGTTGAACTCCACAACTTCACATCCTAGCCTAAATAGCAGTTGAGCAAATAACCCTCCACATCACTTTCTCTCTTTCCTCCTTTACTTTTCGTTTGTTTTTTGTTATTTTTTAAAGACAGATTGAATTTCACAAGCAAAAAGGAAGAGGATGGTATGAGAAAGCATCCTCAAATAAAAAATAAAAACACAAGCAAGAATGAATCCTTATAAGAGAAGGTTAGAGGCCAGAGAAGAGAGCAATGAGTTTATGCCTGCAATACAAAGACGTAAGAATAAATGACAAAAACAATGCAACATAAAACAGCAACCAACAACTAGCTACAACTAAGGTCACACACCCTTGCAACATCCACAGACCCCCAACAACTGAATACATGGAGGATCAGGATGAAAGGAAGGAGAAGGCTAATTGACTTCAAAGAGCATTTGAACCATGGAAATTCACCAGTATTTAATTTCTTCGCCAATTTTCTGCATCCAATGAGATCTCTCAACAAGGACATGAATAATTTCCAATCTGATCTCTAATCACAGACACACTCAGAAGCCTGACAATGTGTGCACATAGCATCCTACATTCAATAATTACATGTGTGGCAACTGCCAAAAGAGAAAGCCTAGTGACCTTGTTCAATCAATTACATCTGAATCAGATGAGGAAGTTGCATTGAAAGACGTGAAAATAATTATAAGCAGACAAAATTTTAAGGTTAAGTTAGCAATGTATGTAGCTAGCATTTTCACTGACCTGTACACGACTCCAAAGTAAAGGTACAACGACTTTAGCGCAATTTTTCACAAAAACATTTGTCCACAGTGGCTGATTAGGTAACTCTAAAAGAAGTGTATCTGTCTGTGTTGACATGTTGTGATTGCTAACAGTAAGACTTCGAGGGACAGAATCAAAAAATGTCCCAGCAGCACCAGCATTTTCAGGGCAACCAAAGCTCTTACCTCCTGCAACAAAGGTTGGGGTTATCAAAAACTTCCACACACCCAACAAAGTCAACAAACAGTAAAAAGAAGATCAAAAACAACAAAAGATATAAGTTATTGCCATTAGAAAGGCACATAAGCAGTAAATCCTTCAGTGTCCCAAGAGAAACTCAAGGAAAACAAGATTACTATAAAGTTTAAGATTATTTTTGCATAAAGATTCTGATTCATAACATGCTTCATTATGCTAGCAATCTGGCAGATAAAACAAATTACAGTTAGATCATTTTAGTTGGCTTGCTCAAGAGTTTGCTTGAAGAAACAATACACATAGACTACTTGGACAAGGGGGCAAGACAAGCCAACCAACTACTCTAGCAAGAGAGCAAGACAAGACAATCAGACTCACCATGAAACAAGATTTCTGCTTCATCGCGTCTGCTGAAAATGTCAACAGCAATTCTTCCACCGCCCCCTCCACCATAACCATTACCGCCTGAGGCACTAATCTTCCCATTTCCCTTCCTGCTCTTGAAAAAACAAGAATATAAAGAGTCCAGATGGTAAGCTCATGCAGTATGATGTTAAATACATTGGATACGTGTACAAATTCTAAATAACTAGGAATCCCAGATACATCAGATATGCACATAGTCAAGGTTTGCAATATTCTCTCCTGATTGCCACTCAAGACTCGCCTCTAAGTACATGGCATTTTGCTCCTTGATGATTTTATGCAGAAATTGCTTCTTGCAATTTGTTATCTTCCATTGGTTTTGGAAACAAGGTTTGTCCTTTAAATCAACTAATACCACTTATTTGATATGCATATTAAAAGAATTATACATGATGTATTAGCAGATATGGTGAGACAAAACAGATCCACCCATGCTTTGAGGTGCAATTTGTAGACACACTGGAAGTAGAATCAATCTCAATGATAGGAAAAACTTATCTTTGACTTACAGGTAAAACAGTCAGCATTTGAAGCAGGATCAAAAATAATTGTCTACTTAAGGACTGTATTATCTGTCAGGATGTTTTCTGCTTGCAGAAATGATACTTCATTAAGTTGTTCCACATATAATCCCCAAAGTGAGAAAGAAAGAAACTATGGAAGCTTAAGGCCTGTTAACATAGATGGAAACGGGGAAAAAATTGAAAGGAAATAGAGAAGAAATAATGTTAGCAGTATAGGGGGCAATGTCAACCATGCGGTGAAAAACTAGAAAAATAAATAAGCTTTCTGATAAGAAAAGTTGAATTATTATGGTTTCCACAGAGGTTCCTACTAACCAAACATTCTTTTCCACCGCCTCCGATGAGCATGGGGAAGGTGATACAGCAGACTAGGGTGGGATTCTTCTTGTATGGGACAAAGGATGTGTAGCTTTCTCATAGGAAAAGTTGAATTACTATGGTTTCCACAGAGTTTTCTTTTCCTACTAACCAAACATTCTTTTTCACCACATCCGATGAGCATGGGGAAGGTGATACAGCAGACTAGGGTGGGGGTCTTCTTGTATGGCACAAAGGATGTATAGCTTTCTTATAGGAAAAGTTGAAGTATTATGGTTTCCACAGAGAGTTTTCTTTTCCTACTAACCAAACATTCTTTTCCACCACATCCGATGAGCATGGGGGAGGTGATACAGGATACTAGAGTGGGGTTCTTCTTGTATGGGACAAAGGATGTGTAGCTTTCTGATAGAAAAAGTTAAATTATCGTGGTTTCCACAGAGATTTTTCATTTCCTATAACCAAACAGTCTTTTCCACCACATCCAACGAGCATGGGGAAGGTGATACAGCATACTAGGGTGGGGTTCTTCTTGTATGGAACTAAGGATGTGTAGCTCTGTTCATGACATTATTTGCCCTCTTTCATTCTATTTGAATAAACTACTGCTTCAAAAAAAGAAAAGAATATTGAGAACTTCATTAAACAAAAAAGAGCCACAAAGCCAGAGGTCATCCAGAAGACCTCCGATGAACCATATCATCATTCTTACAATGCGAACCAGCCGAAACAGAACGTAAGAGAAAGCGAAGTGAAAAATAAGGACCAAAATATCAATGTTACAAGCTTGGAGAGGAAAAATGGAAATTCTTCATTATAAGACAATCAGTAATCCAAATGCAGAACAAATGCAGGAGGAAAGAAGCATTGTCAACTGCTATGAAAATGAGTGTCCTAGTAAACATAATTATACTATATCTGACTCAAGAAATGCAAAATAAGCGAACGCTGCAAGATGGCTTTTCTTTCCTATACAAGATATCTATGAATTATAGCAACTACGTCAATGAAAAATCTTAGAAGGAAACTAATTAAGAAATCCTCCATGACCAACAGGAAGTGATACAGTTTACCATTTTCTACCCGTTAGTTTCATCATCCCATGCGCCATTTTTGAATTAGGTGATAGCAGGCATAGCTGGTTGACTCCATTATGCACCATCAAGTTCATAATAACACTCAAAAGTATTCTTTTGCAGTTAGATTATCTTGTCACAGCATCCAAAGTTCTTCATGTAACATCATATCCAGATCATCAATCTAGAATATAATTTTTTGTATTAGTCAGAGCTTTGATCAACCAACCAGTTTCTCTAGCTTCCTAGTCCGCATTAGGTTTATAACAACCTTGTCACAATTAAAATCATTTTGTCATCTCTCCCACACACCTCTCATCCATTCCTTTTCTTTTCTTTTCTTTTTTATCAAATTTTGAATCAATATGCAACAGCTGCAAACCCACATCAATTGCAACGCTAAACAAGACATCAGACTGCATGATTATGCAATGTACTAATAAGGAAATGTCCCACATTATCAAGATTCTGAAATGATGAAATGACCCAATTTGCAGGGTGTTAGCAACTAAGGAACTTGGACAGACTGAAGGTGAGGCTGAAAGCCTAAGCCTTTTCACACTTCTTTACAGAAAACAATTTAAGAGGTGATTGGACAAACGAAAACCTTCCATCCGAATTATATATCTCAATATGCTTTATCCCAGTTGTCACTTCATTGGGCAAAATGTAGAATACGCATTAATAAAAAGATGATACCATGTATTGACAAACACATTGAGGGACTCATCCATCAGGTATTCAGGTCTCCCATAACCTAGGAGATTACAGTTAAATATTAGAATTAAAAACTGCTAAAGTTGACAGACTTCCATGGAAGAAAGAGATGTCTCCAGCCTTGCAACACAGGTATTCAGAAATTAGATTACCCTGTAGTTGTTACTTCTTTAGCATGAGTTCCTAGAAGGAGACTTACCAACTGGCCAATTATCATATGATCTTGCATTTAAACAAATACAAGCGCCCACCAATAAAAATCACTTAACTGAGGGTTCTCTCCATTAAAATCCACATCCAGCTTCCTATAGGCACTAAATCTTTGGGACTGGGCTGAGAATGCACAGGTGCACAGTGGAAGAAACTGTGCTTCATATTTTCTAAATTAATTATTATGTGACAATATTTACTGCTGAAAACTACTGAGAAAGAGTAGCTACATGCACTGCCAATCTAGAAATGTATTCAAATAGCTTAACCTTCTTAATGCAGCGAACCAAGAAAACAACTCCAACTGGTAGATGCTAGGCACTTGATAAAGCGCTGGATGCCACTAAAGGGTCATGATTAAAACAAGACAGGATACGCAAGCGTCCAAACTCAAATTTTCCTTTCAAAAAAAAAAAAACACATATATTCAAAACCCTTCTCCACCAGCTCTATTGCAAATGGCACAATAGAGCACCCCATTTAATAGACAAGCAAATAACAAACTAGAATTGCATGCATGACATGATTCTTATAATTACCGAAAACAAAATCCTGGGAAAACATACTAAAGCAGATGCCAGTATTGATATTCAAGCTAAGAGGAAGAAAATTTACATTCTTGGGGCCGTCATATAAATACTTCCACCTGATCCTCCACCGCCTTTAAGCCCGCCATATCCACCATCAGCAGATATAGCCCCATTTGCCAGCAGATCACCTGTTGCTTCTAACCAAATCCGACCGCCCCCTCCACCCCCATAATCAGACTCTTTGCTCGTCGTCCCACCCTTGCTCCCGTAGCTACAAGGCCGCTGTAGCGTAGACCAGGAATAGGCATCCCCACCCCAAACGTCCTCCGGAAGTTTCTTCGAATCCTTCAAGCAGCAAGCGCCCCTCCCACCATGCCCTCCGCCCGCACCATCAATCCCAAGCGGGGTTCCGCTGGTCTGGGGTGGAGGCGAGCCAGCAAGCGCCGTGGTATTGATCAAAGACCCTTTGGAGAGAGTGAGGTTGGTCGCATACACCACGACCGAGCCAGCAACGATCGAAGCATTCTCGCCGAGAGAGAAGTCTCCAGAGAGATTGAAAGTGATGCTGCAGCCGGCCACGGCGCAGATCACGGAGACACCCTGGAGCACTTTGACGCTGCCCTCTGCCTCAACGAAGAGATCAGAATCGAGTTTCAAGTCGGTATTGAGCTCGCAGGTATCGTTCAAGGAGCCGATCCCTTGGAGATCGTCTAGGCAGGACATTGACGACGGATGAGGAGGTGATGGGGGCGGAGGAGGAGGCGAAGGCGGGGAGTAATCCTGGTAGTGGAAATCGTAATCGAGGATGGAGAAATCCTCGAGTGAGGAAGAATCTGCGGGTGAGATGGAGAGAAATAGAGAGAGGAGGAGGAGGAGGAGGAGGAGGACGGAGGAGGGGGAGGAGAAGGAAGGGAGAAAAGCAGCCATTCACAGGCCTGGAAATGGTAATTCATCACCGCAGGAGGGCTAAGTACGTAAAAAGAGACGTCCGAATGGGACCATCTATGGTTTTGAAGAGGAAGGGGGGGTGGAATTTTCCCGGTGGTAGCGCCGGCTATCGTGTGAGGATGTGCTATTGGGTGAGTTGAACTGGTTTTTCTCAGATCTCCTTGGCAGTGACGAGGAAGGTAAAGGGGGGAGATTTTTCCGATACAGCAGGGATTGATGGAGAAGAGGAGAAATGGTATTGAGGGGGGCTGAACAGCGTTGGCTGGCTAGTGCTGGGCCTGCTCCCTTCACACGTGTGGTAGCCTGCCTGTGTCTTTCTGACAAGTGGCGCGCATGCGATCTATCCTAAGCGCTCGTTAGTTCAGCCTGGATGTGATCGTGAGACCGTAGAAGGATGCAGAGGAATTCTCGCCTGGCGAATAGAGTTTCGAGGCGCTCCTCTCGGCCGTGAGTTACTTGGATTACGCGGTGCCGGTCTTCCCACGGCAGTGGAAAATCGACGGCTGAAATCTCGACACGATCATGGCATGGTAGCTCCGGATGATGGGCGCAGGGCTTCTTGCGCCAAAAACTGAACTGAAAGGCGGTTCCCAGTTAATCATACAGCTACGGTTTGTAATTATTATCTGTGTTGCGAGCTGAAAGCGACTGTGGATCTTGTCAATCAGCTTTGGAAGATTTGCGAATAGGCTTACGGTGCGAATAGGTTTATCTACTTTTGATATTTGTAAATAGAGCTGTAAGATTTCAAACTATTTGCAAATACGCTATACACTGTTTGGAGCTATTATATAAATAATTAAATGTTGATCAATACCCATTAAAATAACGTTTTTATACACATAAAAGAAAACCTTCATGCTTAAATTGTTTTTTTCTTCCTTATCTGTGAAAAATCAAGATGGAATATCGATGTTGACTTACT
>JAYJMB010005939.1:0-11490 GCA_036873735.1 Pouteria campechiana
AACTCTCCTAGCTTTAAAAAGAATGTATTTATAACTAATGAATATGGAGTAATGATTGGTATAATTTTAGAATTTCAGAAATTTAATGGAATGCAGGGAAATCAATGACTAATAATAATGCTGAGAGATTAGCAAGAGGCAAAGGTCTAGAGATTCGATTTCTCCACTAGATGATAACCCTTTGCTAGTGGAATGTTGGATTCAATGCCTTACTTAGGTTCGTTCTTTCAAAAGTAAGATCATTACCATTAGGTATCCGGGTTTAAATCAAGTGTTTTCACTCATTCCAGTTACCACTAGTGTGTAGCATAATTGAGGTGAAAACCCATTAATCTCAAGAACATAATGAACCAAAATAGCATGGTTTAGCATATGGTGTCTACCTTAACCATGCTTGGATAATCAATCTAACTTATAATATTGGTGATCAAGTAATAAAATAAACTAAATCATGGTGAACAACATCATGAATGAAACAAGATCATATAGCCAGTAATAACAACAATCCACATAACAAAGAGTATAAAAAAGGGTTAGATCTTCACCCTAGAAAAAGAGATTTAGTTCATAAGAAAAAACTAAATAACTCTCTTTGATAGGATTATCACAATAAAGAACATCCTTTCTTCTTCCTTTGGCTTAATCCACAAGAAACTTCAACCCTTAGAAAGAACTCTCAAAATGGAAGTGAAAAGAACCCCCTAAAACCCTAATTTTCTTGCTTAAAAACCCTCTCTACACACTTAGCAGAATCCTAGTAAAATTTGGGTTGCGTGCTGGCGCCGGTGGGGCCAAGTGGGGGGGGGGGGGGTTTGCAACGGCACTAGTTGGATGTTTCATTTGCAGCTTGATTTTTAGTTCTTTTGTATCTGTCTTCTTTTCCAACCTTTGGGCCTCATCTTTTCCTTTCATTTTCTCTTCTTTTCCATCTTTAAAATACCTAAAAAATCTAATAAATAAATATGAAATTCATCTAAAAGAAACAAGGATTTGCAAATAACTAATCTTAAATATATATAATGTAAGTAAATGAAATTTACTCAACAAATACCCCTAAACATACTCATTTGCTCATCCTCGAGCAAAATAGAAACACAAAAACATACTAAGGACATAATGAACATCAATCTAGGTCATTAATCAAAAACCTCCATAAAATAAGCATAGTTAAAAGGAAACTATCAAGATATCACATATGTCTTTTGAATTTTAAACTGACCCTTTTCCTTTCCACCTTAGACTCCATGTGCATGTGCAAGAATTATAGCCATTTCAATCTTCATCTTTTCACACTTAAATTCATTCAAGGAACTGAGTAATACATATTTAATGCAACCCTAAGAATTCGCAAATTAAACCAAAGAGACTACTTTAGATGAGTATTTGATATTTTATGGGCTTTATTACTATCATATTCCTCTTTTTTTTTTTATCTTCTTTTCCTGAATGTGATCCCCCCTATTACTTGGGCTGTATTACTATCACACCCCCAAACTTATTTTCTTTATGATTCATAAAGATGCGATCCCCCTATAAACAATGAGTTTTTACTCTTGCTTTTCTTTTATTGTATCTAATGCTTGTCTCAACATAGTTTCAATGAACTCTAGAGTTCATATTGAACATTGCATACTTGGTTTCCTAAAATTATGCTAAACACTCAAAGAATTCAAAAGAAATGGCTAAGTCAATGTGATCAATGTGTCAAAGGAATCTATAGTAAATTAGACAAAGGATCAAGTTAAGCATTGTAGACAATAGTGATTTCTATCATTTTCAACTTAAACTATTTTCAAATGTCACATACGTGTCATTGGTTTTTTATGATGACCCTGATCAATGTTTAAAACACACAACTATCCAAACATAACTAAAATCAAATGAAGAACTCAACATAAACTAACTAGACAAACTACAACAAAACACACAACACAAACTAGACAAGCTACAACAAAACATAAGCTAAGATAAACACCTCCATAAACAAAATGCTAACACCCCCAAACTTGAAAGTAACATTGTCCTCAATATAGAATAAAGCAAATGAAAATAAGGACTTCCTTGAAATGGATAGGATCAATTTGAGCTATCAATTTTTGCCCAACTCTCAAATTCTTCTGGTACATTAGGAAGAATTGGTGGAGTTGAGAAAATAATTGAGCTATTGCCATATGATATATTGCAACTTCAGAGCATGGTGGTTAGAGCATTGTTGTGGTCCACCATATATTTGAGCATTTTCTGCTGGTCCTTCATCATTTGTCTATGATAAGATTGAACTCCCACTAGGCATGATTGGAGATCAGCAAGAGAAGGTTCTTTAGAAGAAGACTTCCTTGTGGGTCTCTAATGGGAAAACTGGGAGCTGAAGATGAAGGACCCGCTCTTGCACCTATACGCAATGTCTTCTCAAATGTTTCCATAACTGCATTATTGATTACCAAAAGAGGTTGTTGGAGTTCCTCTTTAGCAATAGTGGGAACTCCATTCATGAGGCACAACCGAGAGATAAGTGAAGGGTGTCCCAGTCCACTTGTGAGCCTTCCCGTGATGAAGGAGATGATGGAATGCTTGATAACTTAGCCCATATCAATGGACAACCCTATCTGAATAGCATAATTGAGAAGGGCTCTCTCCCTTGTAACATTAGAAACATGATTTGAAGGCAACATTTTTGCTGAAATGAAATAGTGCCATGCCTTACTTGTTGCCTCCAAATGCTCTCTTGGAAAACTTATTACCTTATCGTTCTAAGTCTTCCACGTGCTGCCTGATTGAGTAAGGTAAGATATGATGACATTATAATCAGGGCCTTGTTCAATCCATGCTGCATATTCATCCTCTTCGATGTTTGCCAACTCATAAACTTGGTTGATAGCAAATCTATCAAAAGGGACCATCTTCCCATGCACTAGTGCTCTAAGGCCCCTCGGGTTTTCTTTGAACTATTCTCGGGCATTGGCATAAAACCCCCTAACTAGTGGCACCACTACTGCTTCAGGTTGAGTTGTAAAGTGCATCCAATGACAAGCTTGAATAAGATCAGCTATATCACTGTATGTCGTATCAAAGCCCCTTTCTCTTATTCCTTCTCAATCCACTAGAGAGTTTTTTAAGATGTCTTTAGCTTGGGCATTGAAGAACGTGGGTTCAGGTGGTGCATTAGGCTCTCTTGTTCGCCTCTTCCTTGAGGGTCTAGCACAAGTAGCTTTTTTTGGAGGCATGGTGACAAAAATATGATGAAAGCAGTAGCACACCTACTTGAGCAACCAAAACGAAGCAAATTTACTAAGCTTTCTCTTGACCAAACCACACACTTCCATTTCACCTTGAAATAATAGCAAGTACTAGCAAGAATTTGTGCTTACACCACAAGAAAAATGTCATTTTCTTCCCCAAGGAATTTCATCAAACATGTAGCATGCGCTTTGGGATTTCTTAATGGATGCCTTGATAGGACCAATGTCAAGAAATATCCCATATACAAAAACCCATCTCCAAATCTCCTCAAATTATCACAAAAGCTATCCAATCCACAAAAAATACCAATAGAAGAAGGATTGAGGTGCAATAACTAACTTGTGATTCTAAGAAAATGTGCATGAAGTTGTCAAACCCAACTTGAGACAATGGTGAAGAAGAAGATGAATAGATGAGTGTTTCAATGGAATCCAAGTAGGAATATGGAGGAAAGAGGTTTTTAAAGATGAAATCTTGAGTTTAGAAAGAGAGAATGGAGTTTAAAGTAGTGAGGAAAGGTTTTTGAGAAAAGGGAAAAAGGGTAAAGAGAGCTCACATGAAAAGAGGGAGTGGGAGAGGGGTGAGGAAGCGTGCGTGAGTGGGGTTTAAATGGATGGACGACGGCACTGAGTCGCTACCTCCGCATGCGTTCACAAAAAGATCCAGCACCAACAATGCCAAGTGGGGTTGACGATGTGGCTTGGCGGGTTTTCGGTGCTGGTGGCGCCAGCTTACTACCTCTTTTATTCTTCAGCTTTCCAGCGTAGGGGGCACCAGGTTGCTGCCTCCATGTTGTTTTTGACAATTCTCTATGCGTATCCATCACTCCCTTATTAGAATTTACTTGTTTTGCTCACCAATTCCTTCATTCATGAATTTAACGTATCAATCTCAAAATAATGATATATTAAGTATAGCAAATAGGAAAATATCAATATAATCTAACAACTCCATGATCAAATCAAGTTTATTTAAACTAATTTAACCAACATGCTTTATTAATGTAAGAACATAACTAAATCTAAGAAATTGAAATACTAAAAGATAAAACAGCTTGGGTTACCTCCCAATGAGTGCTTTATTTAATATCTGAGCAAGAAGAACTCCTTTTTTCTACAAATTTTCAATTTCCCACACTTCATTCAACTGCATTGGCATGTCTTCTCTATTGTATTTCTTAACATGATGACCATTAACTTTGAAAGTGCTCCTATCTTTCGAATTCTTCAATTCAACTGCTCCATGAGGGAACACTTGTGTAACAAGTAATGGACCAACCCAATGTGATTTCAATTTTCCTTGAAACAAATGCAAATGTGAGTCATCAAGTAGAACATCCATTCAAGGTTCAATGTGCCATTTACAATAACTTTATCATGGTATTTGTTGGTTCCCTCGTAAATCTTGGCATTCTCATATGCCTCATTCCTCAGCTCCTCAAGTTCATGAAGTTAAAGTTTCCTCTGCTCTCCTGGCTTTTCCATATCATAATTCAGATGTTTAATAGCCCAGTAGGCCTTATGATCCAACTCAAAAGGCAAATGATAAGCTTTCCCAAAAATAAGTCTTTAAGGACTCATTCTGATTGGGGTCTTGAAAGTAGTCTTGTATGCCCATAAGGCATTGTTCAACTTCATTGCCCAATCTTTCCTTGAAGTGTTCACGATACTTTCCAAAATTACTTTTATCTGTCTGTAACTAACTTATACTTTCCTCGATGTTTGTGGATGATAAGGTGTTGCAACCCTATGAGTGATGTTGTACTTTTTTAACAGAGCTGCAAAAAATTTATTACAGAAATAAGTTCCCCTATCACTAATGATTGCTCAGGGAGTGTCAAACCTAGAAAAAAATCCCATCTTTCAAAAATCTCAGCACAACATTAGCATCATTAGTTTTAGTGGCCATAGCTTCAATCCACTTGGACACATAATCTGCAATAAACAAAATATACAAGTTCCCATTAGATGGTGGGAATGGACCCATGAAATCAATGCCCCATATATGAAAAAGTTCAATGACAAGGTTACTTGTAAGTGGCATCTCATCTCTTTTTTCAATGTTCCCTATTCTCTGGCATTTGTCACACATTGCACAAAAAGCATGAGCATCCTTAAAAATAGTTGGCCAATAAAATCCAGATTGAAAGACTTTAAGAGCAGTTTTCTTCCCTCCAAAATGCCCTCCACAACTAAATGTGTGGCAATGTCTTAGAATACTCTGCTGCTCATCTTTCAGAATGCAACGCCTAATGATTTGATTTAGGCATATTTTGAACAAGACTGGGTCATCCCAGAAATAATGCCTTGCCATTGATGACAACTTTCTTCTTCCCTATGAATTCAATAGAGGATTAAAGATTCCTTTCACAAAGTAATTTACAATGTTAGCGTACCAAGGTTCACTCCCCTTCAAAGAATATAATTGCTCATCAGGAAAGATCTCGTTGATAGGAATGTTTTCCTTTCCTCTTTCTTGCTCGAAATCAGTTCCTTCCACCAGTCTGGACAGAAGATCTGCTACAACATTCTCACAACCCTTCTTATCCTTGATTGTTAAATCGAACTCTTACAACAATAAGGTTCACCTGATCAACTTGGGCTTGGTATCCTGTTTTATTAGCAAATATCTTAGTGCAACATGATCTGAATAAATAATTATCTTCGAACCAATCAAGTAAGAATAAAATTTTTCTAAAGCAAACACAATGGTAAGCAACTCTTTTTCAGTGGTAGAATAATTCAATTATGCTTCATTCAGAGTCCTACTTGCATAATGAATAACATGAGGTAACTTGTCGACTCTCTGTCCTAGGATAACACTGATAACAAAGTCCAATGCATCCCACATGAGTTCAAATGGAAGATACTAATCAGGAACTACTAAAATTGGAGCCAATGTCAATTTTTCTTTCAAAGTATTAAAGGCTACAAGGCATTCCTCATCAAAACAAAAAGTTACATCCTTAGCTAGCAGGTTATAGGGTGATTTAGAAAAATTTGAGAAATCCTTAATAAACCATTTGTAAAAGCCTGCATGACCAAGAAAGCTTTTGAAACACCCTGCACCCCCACCCTATGCGTTTTGACCATGCCACACAAGGGCTGATGCGGAACGCTACCATTTCCCTTCTTAAGGGAAATCTTATCATATTTTCATAATTTCCTTAATTCTAAGGGAAATATCCTGCCTAAAATTTGGTAAAGTCTGCCCTAAAATATATGTAGTTATACTTGATTTATGTGTATGAAATCAAATAAAATTTTATATTTCTATAATCAAATGACAATAATTATACCTACACACTCACACCCATACTCACAGCTCTGCTCAAGATTGAAACCAGATCATAATGACAATACATTTCCCAAGATTAATACATATCTATCTACAATATCATGAATAATTTACTATGACATGTCGTTAAATTAAGTTTACATCATTTGGAATAAAATACAATCATACATAATTATATAACGATTCCAATCCCAACATTCTGGCATGCCATTAAAATATCTTCTACTCTTACCCGCCAATCCCAACCCATAGTTGAAATTTTTTACCTGTCCCGTCTGCTAAAAGAATAGATTAAGAAGGCATGAGTTTGAGCAACTTAGTAAGTAGGTAGAAATAAAAATAAAAAATAATTAATCATAACAACATGTTCTAACCTAGAACATGTATCAAATACAACATAATACAAATTTAAACCATCACCATAAATACATCCCATTTCCATCTCATCCTAAGATGTACAACCCAAGGCAATCATAGCATGAGGCTTGCATCCTCATTATTTCCACATGGACCCTACGCATTTTTGGCATATAATATCATACAGTGCCCTTCCAACACTTTACATCACATCTGAGCCACTTTGGCTCATACTATAATACACGCCATATAGGTATCTCATCTTACCATACATGCCATGCAGGCACCACATATCCAACTATGCCATACATGCATAGTATTATGGTTGTGCCTTCAATTCACATTACATCATTTTACATATCTATACTATTATGGAATGCTTTCCATTCCATTCATATATATAGTTTTATGATATATCATGTCACTTATATAGTTATGGGATATCACTTATTACCCATAAACAATATCACATTAAGGAATTATACTTTCTCTATTAATTCATACAATGAAAATAAATCAATATAACATACTATCAAATCTTAACATGAGATATACTCATCCCATCTATTCTTTCCTTCACATACTATCAAATCCCCATTACTCATATGATCATATCACATTCAAAATACCATGTATTTCAATTCTAAGGGATACTTACTATCCTTAATAGTCATATATTCACCAAAATCCATAAACATTAGTCCTTAATCAAACATGGGATAACTACTATCCCTCATCCAAAACATACCTGCCCGGAACAAACATCGGATAATCTTTATCTTCATCCATACATTTGAATCACAAAAGGGGCCGCCTACTTACCTTAGGCCTTTAGCTTCAAACCATTTTCCTCTCAAACTTTGTTTTTTCATCCTTCTCAGATCATCCTATATAGAGTCAATGCTGATTATAATACATCATTTATAGCCAATCTCAGGCTATAATCATCAAACATATAATAAACACCAGTTAAATTAGGGTTTCTTCATAATTATCACAAGAAACCTTCTTGTTATCTAATATCTCATATGATAATTATTTCAGCAACATGTAAACAACTCCATTAAACTTTTAGGCTATTCAATTCATGGCTTACATGGTCTATTCGCAAAAATTCTCTTTAAACCTTAACTAGGGCATAGCCCAAAAATTGATTCCACTGATCCAAATCACTTCATACATGTTCTAAAACATTCTTATCATGCCATTAATCATTTATCCCATGATTAATTCAACAAAATTCAGAAAATCCCCAATTTTCACTATTCACAAAAACCCTAATTCTGCCAAATCCAAAATTTCTCAAGCCAAATCACAATAATTACTTTATTACATCATTCCCCCATGATTTTATAAGCACATGTATCAATTTAAGCCCCAAAATTCACTTTTCCCCCAAGCTCTAAAATCTAAAATTTGAGATTCGGTTGAGAAATCCATTTATCATCACTTACAAGCATATCCGTCCTTCCCAAATGAAGGACCAAGCTCTCAACTCCATGTGGCTCCATCCATTTGGGGGCGATCTGACATTTCTTCCATTTTCTACCATTTTCTGCAGTTTGAATGGGTGAAAATAGGGTTTAATAAAAAAATCACAAGTTTATCTAGCTAGGCATCATGATTTTATAGCAAATCAAGTAAAGGATTTAGCTAAATGGGGTCTAGGGACATGAGAACGATGTTAGGGATGAAGAATGGAACGGAAAATGAAAAATAAAATGAGTTTAGGGCTTAAAAAGATCAGATTTTTTGGTGCTCCAATGTGCTACAGAACCAGTGTCGCGACATAAAAAACTTGTGTCCTGACACAAAATTTGTTGAATACCTAGTTTCAAAATATAGAAAACCCATGTTACGACACAGACTTTGTTGATTGCTCAGTGTCACGACATAGAAAACCCGTGTCGTGACACTAACCTGCTACCTCAATACACTGCTAGTAATTTGAGCATAACTTTTAATAATATCCACATGACCTAATTTTTGAGGCATTGGAAAGATAAATTCAAGGATTACAACTTTTATGTTAACAACTTTTCCAAATCATCCCAAAAGCTCAAAAATTTCAATAAAGTTAATCCATCTCTTTTATCTTGTTATTTTTCAGTCATTTGGAACAGTTTCGGTGTATTAGTCATAATTTTCTCATATGATATTCCACTTAAGTAATTTTTCTTCCATTGGATAGATAATTTCATAATCTATAACTTTTATATTAAACACTCTTTCAAATTAGTTTATTACCTATGTCAAAATTCAATCACAATGATCCCTTTTTTAAATTCAGCATTTACAATTATAAAAAATACCATAGCCCCATTTTACATAAAACATCTCAAATCTCCCAATAATTACTTCCCACATATCACATACATGAAATGCGTTATGTTCATACCATTCACTGCCTCATTTGAGGTCAATTATCAAAAATCACCTATTTAGTTGTTTTTAACTGAATTTTCTCTAAATTTTCTGCTATAAATAACTTCACATTCTAATTTCATTCCAAATTACACCCAAGTCTTAAACTAAGATTCCACACACATCACAATACATATAATAACTATCTTAGGCTATTCACATTTTTGAAAAATATGCTTTTTCCCAAATTCACCATTTCAGTTCTTTTCTTCTCATTGACTCTATATAGCCTAAAGTAGTGACATTTATCAAATTCTTAGAGTAAACTCTACCCATTTTCACATGAGTAGATTTCAAACACCATAGGTGTTAAAACTTCTAACTCCCTTGATTGAAATTAGAGGTGGCAACTTTGCAATCAATTCAATTTTTGCATTATCTACTTCAATGCCTTTACTTAAAATAATATGCGTAAGCACAATTCCTTACTTCACAAAGAAGTGACAATTCTCCCAACTTAATGTCAAATTCATTTCCATACATCTTCTAAGCACCAATCTTAAGTTATGAAGGCAATCATCAAATGAATCTCCAAAAATAGAAAAATCATCTATAAATACCTCAATAAACTTTTCAATCATGTCAGAAAAGATGGAAATCATACACCTTTGAAAAGTTGCAGGGGCATTGCACAAACCAAACGACATCCTCCGATATGCAAATGTTCTAAATGGGTAGGTACAATTTATTTTCTCCTAATCTTCTGGGGCAATTGAAACTTGATTATAACCTAAAAAATCATCCAAAAAACAGTAGTAAGCATGACTTGCCAACCTTTCAAGCATTTGATCAATAAAAGTAAGGGGAAAGTGATCCTTTCTTGTGGCTACATTGAGTTTAATATAGTTAATGCACATCCACCACCCTGTAGTCATTCGCATTGGCACCAATTCATCATTCTCATTTTTTACAACAGAAATGCCAAACTTCTTTGGCACCACATACACTAGACTAACCCATTTACCATCAAATATTGGATAGATAATACCCAAGTCTAACATTTTGATCACCTTTGCTCTCACAGATTCCTTCATATGTGGGTTAAGTCTCCTATGAGCTTCTCTAGAAGTTTTTGCATCATCTTCTAGCAAAATTTTGTGCATGCACATAGTGGGGCTAATTCCCTTGATGTCTACTAAGGTCCACCCTATAGCCCCTTTGTGCTCTTTCAATATATTCATTAGCTTAAGTTCTTCATCGACAGATAAGTTAAAAGCAATAATCACTGGAAGAGTATTGTTTTCACCAAGAAGTACATACTTTAATTTTTGAGTTAATTGCTTCAATTCTAGTTGGGGTGATGTGACAGATGGTTGTTCCACTTCTGGGTTCAAATGTGGCAACCCTTTATTGGAAACTTCTCCTTCTTTAACTTGCTCTGCTCTATCAAGTTTAACTTTCAAATTCATCATCTCTTCATCCTCCTCCAGTCCATCTGCAGTGAACACCAATTCTAGCTTATTAGTTCTCTCCTCCTGTACAAAAGTTGATAAAATAAGTTAGTCCAATTCATCAACTTGATAACATCCATTAGGATCTGAAGGTAGTGATAAAGAATTATAAACAGAAAATTCCACAATTTCATCTAAGACAGTCATCTTCAACTTTCCATTCTACACATCTATGATTATCTTGGTGGTTTCCATGAAAGGACGTCCTAGAAAAATAGGTACTTCTCTTTCTTGAATCATTTGTCTTTCCATGTCAAGCATAATGAAATTTGCAAGAATAATCAGTTTATCAATCTGCACAAGAATGTCCTCTATAATGCTTCTTGGATATTTAACTGATTTATCTGTAAATTGTAGAGACATTATAGTGGGTTTCAATTCTCCCAATCTAAGTTATATATAAACAGAATAAGGCATCAAATTAATGCTTGCACCTAAGTATAGCATTGCCTTTACCTTGTTTATCCTCTAATAGTGATTGAGATATTAAAACTACTCGAATCCTAGGGGGAAAGTTTGTTGGTAAAACCGCACTGGCTGCCTTTGAAACTATAACTTTTTTATGTGGCTCATGCTTACACTTCTTGTATTTAGTTCTTTCAAAAATTTAGCATAAGCAGGCATATTCTATATTATATCAAGCAAAGGTGGTGGTGCTGTCGTGGGCACCCAAATTTAGAACCTTGCTCCAATCTAATTTTCTGTAGTAGTGTGAGTAAGG
>JAYJMB010005940.1:0-11490 GCA_036873735.1 Pouteria campechiana
TATTTAGGAATCAAATAGGTGCAAAAGATGAAGTATTAGGAGAATAAAATATGACATTTTGCATTCTCATCACATAGTCAGCAACGAAAAAATCTCTTTGAGCCTATAAAAGAGATGTTCAGATGCAAAAGAAAATATAGAACATATTGAATATATGAAATTACAAAGAAGCTAAAGTTTTGAGTATTCAAAATCTTCCTTCAAAGTTAAACTCCAATAGCTACAACTTTGTCAGATCTCTCAAAGTCTAAATTGCTTCTTAATCAAGGAGTTTAAATCTTTCACTCATATTTCTTATTCATTTACTTAAAATTCTAAATTTATATACAAGTCTGCCTAAGTAAGAGGCATTAATCTGTACACCGTTTTTGTATTTGGTAATACAAGCAGAGTGCTTGGTGTTTATGTATTGAGATAAGCAAGTAGGAAACTTGCTAAAATGATACAAGTTCGTTAGTGAGCTTTGAAAACTACAAGTTGTAAACATTTTTGGTTAGCTCAAAAAACTAGCAAGTTAGTTAGTGAACTTGTGGGAAAACTGTGTATTTGATTAGGTTGATTAAAGTGTTAGTGGAACCTGAGATCAGTAGGGGAAACTAACTCAGAGAAGTGGAATAGAAACTCAAGAAGGGCCGAACCACTATCAAATTCTTGTGCTATGTATTGTACAATCTGTTCTATTTATTCATTCAGCACTTTGATTATTTGATTTGGCAAAAAGTTTTAAAAGCTCAGTTCAAACCCCCCCCCCCCCACTCTTGAGCTACAATTGTGTAAGGGACCAACAAGCTTCAACAGTTGATAAAGCTACAAATGTTTGTTTCTTGGAGAATCATGATATGATCATCTTCCAAGAAATTGATATGTTCCAGAGGTAATTTTTCTATCTACTTTGTATCCTGCAAAATCTGAGTCAGAGTACCCAACTAATTCAAAGTTTGAACCTTTTGGATACCATAGTCCAAAATTTGGAGTATCTAAAAGGTATCTAAAATTCTTTTAATAGCAATTAGATGTAATTCTTTAGGATCTGATTGAAATCGTGCACATATGTATACACTAAACATTATATTTGGTCTACTTGTAGTTAAATATAAAAGAGATTCTATCATGCTTTTACAGAGTTTCTGATAAATAGATTTTCCCTTTTCATCTTTATCCATTTTAATGGATGTGCTCATTGGTGTGGCTAATGGCTTTCCTTCTTTTAAATTAAATTTCTTGAGTAGTTCTTTTGTGTATTTTGCTTGATGGATAAAGATTCCTTCCTTTATCTATTTTACTTGAAGTCCTAGAAAGAAGTTCATCTCATCCATTAAACTCATTTCAAATTCTTCCTACATTACTTTAGAGAAGTCTTAACATAATTTGTTATTAGTTGCACCAAATATAAGATCATCTACATAAATTTGAACAATTAGCATATTGCTTCTGTCATACTTAACAAAGTTTATGGTATTTACTTTACCTCTTGTAAATCCTTTTTCTATTAAGAATTTACTTAATGTCTTATACCATGCTCTAGGAGCTTGTTTTAATCCATAGAGACCTTTCTTGAGTTTGAAAACATGGTTTGAATCATAAGGATCTTCAAATCTAGGAAGTTGTTCTACATAAACTTCTTCATTTAAAAAACCATTTAGAAATGAACTTTTAACATCCATTTGATAAAGTTTAAAATTCATGAAAGATGTAAATGCTAGTAACATTCTAATAGCTTCAATTCAAGCAATAGGAGCATATGATTCTTCAAAGTCTATTCCTTCATCTTAATAGTATCCTTTTGCTACTAATCTTGTTTCATTTCTTATTACCATACCACATTCATCTAATTTGTTCCCGAAAACCCATTTGGTTCCTATAACAGATTGATGGTTGGGCCTTAGAACAAGTGTCCATACATTGTTACATTGAATTGATCCAATTCTTCTTGCTTTGCTATAATCCAATTTTTATCTTCTGAAGCTTGATCTATGTAAGTTGGTTCTATCTGAGAAATGAAAGCTAAATTACCACATATATGATGATATGAAGATCTAGTTCTCACTTTGTCATAAATATCACCAATTACTTGGTTTTTAGGATGATCATGCATAAATCTCCAATCTTTTGGAAGGGAATTGTTACTTTCATTATTTACTTCATTAATGGATGGTCCATCATCTATTTCTTCTTCATCTTTGTGTGTTTTTTATTATGAAGAATCTTCTTCTTTATCTTGTATTTTCTTTTTCTCCATAGATGTTATGAGTTCTCCTATCTCATCATCAAAATCGCTTATCTTTCTAGAGGGGTTAGTACTTTTATCAAATTTTAAATGAATGGATTCTTTTATAGTTTTATTTTTTAAATTGTAGACTCTAAATGCCTTGCTAACAATGGATAACAAAGGAAAATACCTTCATCAGATTTGCTATCAAAATTGTCATGATTTTCCTTTCTATTGTTAAGAATAAAATATTTACAACCAAAAGTGTGGAAATGAGAGATGTTTCATTTTCTGCCATAATAGAATTCATATGAAGTTTTGTTGAGTATAGATTTAGGAAAAATTCTGTTAATAATATAGCATGAAGTCTTCATTGCTTCAACCCGAAAGTATTGAGATAAGTTATATCCACTCAACATTATCCTTGTCATCTCTCGTAAAGATCTATTTTTTCTTTTAGCTACTCTATTTTTCTGAGGTGTCCTTAGTGCAGAAAATGTGTGCATAATTCCATTGCTTTCACAAAAAGTAGTGAATTTCTTATTTTCAAATTCTTCACTATAATCACTTCTTATGGCTTCTATATGAGAATCTTGTTTATTTTGTACATGTTTGGTAAATGTTTCAAAGAATGAAAAAGTTTTATCTTTGGAAGCAATAAACATTATCTAGGTGAATCTAGCATAGTCGTCACAATGACACTATGTTAATGTTTCCCTCCACGACTTCTAGTTCTTGTTGGTCTAACAAGATCCATGTATAGCAATTGAAGTAGTTTAGTTGTATATACTTCTTTGTTTGATTTGAATGATTCTCTAACTTACTTTCCTTTCAAGCAAGCATCATATAATTTATTTTGGTCAAATTTAAGTTTAGGTAAGCCAACAATAAGATCTTTGTTGTATAAGTTTTCAATCATAAACTTTTTGGCATGTCCCAGTCTTCTATGTCACAATAAGGACTCCTCATTATTCACAACAAGACATTTGACTTAGATATTACTTAAATCTACTAAATACACATTTCCACATCTTTTACCAAGTACTATAACTGAATTTAAACTATCTAGAACATATATGTGATTCAAACACAACTTTATATCCATTATCACAAAACTAACTAACGCTTAATAGATTATGTTTTAATCCTTCTACTAGTAAAACATTTGAAATAGTAATAGACGGAGGTTAGCTAATCTTACCAATCCTAACCACTCTACCTTTTCCATTATCTCCAAAGGTGGTTGTTCCTCCATTTTTAGCATTTAATTATGTAAACAGTTCCTTCTCCCCTGTCATGTGTGTTGAGTAACTACTATTAATATATACCATTTGCTACTCCTTGTGGCTCTCAAGCACACCTATAATAATAAAATCAAGCTATAATTTTTGGTACCCATTTAGGAATGAACCCAGGTGGGTCAGTAGCAGAATATTTTGGCACCATTGCTTTTTAGATGCTACTAATTATTATTTGTTGATATTGATATATTTATTATATTAGAAACAGTTTTTGGTACCCAAATCTAATTTTGTTTGGGATCTAATTTTCTTCTATGATTCCTAATTTTCTTTCTTTTATTTTGTTTACTTTTCTTCTTTGTCTGTAGTTTAAATAATGTTGAGGTCAATGTTTCTCTAAGAGCAAGATTTTTGCTTTTGTTTGCTCAAGTTCTATATTAATATTAGTTTTGAGTTGAGTATTTTCTTGTTTTAACTTAGAACATTCATAGATTATCTTTTCTAATTCTCTTTTTGTTTCTTTATTTTTAGCTTTTAAAGTTTTAAAATCTAATTTACCTTATCTTTATGAATGACCATGAAGCTTATTCCTGTATGATGTTTCTCCTGATTTCTCTTTTTTGAAGTTGAGTGAACTAAATTGAGCTTCATTTTCTTCTTCTGTTTCACTCAAACTTTGTTGCATCATATTTTCTAGCATTTCCCATGTAGCCATTGATTTCTTCTTGTTTTAAATTTCCTATTGTTAGAAGTATTCTTTTTATCAAAGTAAGAATTATACATTTTCTTCTTGTCTCCTTGCTTTTTGTCTGGTATTGGGCAGTCAAATCTCATGTGCCCAAATTTGTCGCAATTTTAACATATTGGAATCTCCTTTTTCTTTTTCTAACTCTTATTATTGCTTTTGAAGTTGTTCCCAAGTTTCTTCTTTCTGATCATATTTCTGAATCTTCTGGTTTTCATTGACATTTTGTCATCATCTTGACTCGCTGAGGCTTCTTCTAAAGATTCTTCATTTTCTGGTTTAGCTTGTAAAGCAATCTTCTTGCCTTTGAATTCATCTGGAACCTTTTATGTCATTAAGACTTCATGGGTAATAAGTGATCCCATGAGTTCTTCCACTGTCATTTTATCCAGATTTTTATTTTCGGGATAGCAATTACTTTAGGCATCCAAGATCTAGGTAAAGATCTCAATATTTTCTTAACTAACTTAGGTTCTTCATTTCTCTCTTAAGCTTTTCAGTCCATTTGTGATTTTTTGAAACCTTCCAAACATTTCAGAGATGATTTATAAATATTTCATGGAGAAGGCTTCATATTCCTGCACTAGAATATTGATCTTAATTTCTTTTACTTGACTTATACTTTTATGTGTTACATGAAGTTTATCCAAGATTTCTTTGGCTTAATCATAGGCAGAAATCTTTTTAAATTCAAATGAAGATAGAGCATAGTAGAGACAATTCTTGTCTTTAGCATCACATTCTACTATTTGAATATCTTCTGGTATATATTTATCTTCTATGCTTATAACATTCTTTTCATTCTTGACTATAAGCCACAACTAGTAATCTGTGGCAATTAAAAAGTTTTAAATTCTCATCTTCCAATATCTATAATTGGTTCCATCAAAAAGTGAAGGTTTAAAGTGGATTGCCCTTCAACAGATGTGTTGTGGAACATACTGGCCATTTGAATCTCTTCACAAGTAAATAGACTGGTAATTAAAAATTAATTAGTAAAGCCTGCTCTGATACCGCTTGTTGGTCCCTAACTAGATGGTAGCTCAAGAGGGGGGTGAATTAAGCTTTTAAAAATTTTGGCCAATAATGTGAGAGATGTGCTTAAAATAAAATAAAGAATAGCTTACAGCACATACCCACAAAATTTTTATAGTGGTTTAACCCTTCTTGGATTCCTACTCTACTTCTTTGAGTCAATCTCCTTTAATGAACTCAAGTTCCACTATAACACTTGTTGGTTTTGCAAGTTCACCAATAACTTATTGGTTTTCCAAGTTCATCAGAAACTTTTACACGTTGGTTTTCAAGCTTACCAACTAACTTATATACATTGGTTTCCAAGCTTACCAACTAACTTACTGATTTTTCAAAGCTAACCAGAAATTTTTATAAACTATTAGTTCCAAAATGCTTACCAATTAATTCTTTGTTTTTCAGATGGAATGTACAAAAATAATGCCTCTTACTTAGGTAAACAAGTATGAAAAATTAAAGTTTAATTGAAAGACCAAAGTAAGCAATGAGATCATATTCAAACTCCTTTTGAAGTTAATGCAGATCTGATTTTGAAGACTCTGAATACTTTGACAATATTGTAGCAGTTGGAGTTGAATGATGGAAAGGTGTGAATGCTCTTTCTTTAATCAAAGATGATTTTTAGTGTAATCTCTATTATAGTAAGTGTCGTCTTAATCCTTTATATATAGGATTTAAAAATTTTAGCCATTGTAACCTTTTGGCATAAATTTTTCAAATTAATTAGACAGGTTTGGTAATGAATTTTGTGTATTGTTGGGGTTTAAAAATGCTAAGTAGCATCTTCAGAACTTCTGTACTGTGATTCATACCTTAACAGAATTTCTAAAGTGGTTGTTTAGAAGTTCTGTGGTAAGTATGTTTTTATTAGTATCCTCTTTAGAATTTTTGTCCACTTTTTTCTTTCAACTGTCATAATTAAGTTTCCTAAAGAACTTCTAAGTATCTTATGATTTGCCTATAAAGTTTAGTCTTTACTTCTTTATGTCTTCATTGAATCATGCCTGCTTGAGTATACTTCTGATAATGTTTCTGAACTGATTACATATAATGTGTTACCATTTTTGTAATACTTCTATGTGACAATGCTTTTACATTTCTTCTAAGTGGCATGACATTTCTTCTGCATTACTTCTGTGAACCATGTCCACGTTCTATATTACTTCTATATAGCGCTGCATTTCTTTTGGCATTATTCTGAATAGTTGACTTGTCTTCTGGGTTGCTTCTACATAGCATATTATATTTTCTATTTCATTTTTGACTTGCTTCTGTGCTTCTTCTACTTTTCTTTTGATGTTCAATATTGCTTCATTTTGATTCTAAAGAAGTTTTGATTTGCTTTTGATGTAGTTCTAAGATACATCTAATGATTTCTAAGTGCTTTTGAGTTATATAACTTATTTTTAATGTCGTTCTAAAGTACTGCGTTACTTCTGATTTCTTCTTAACTTCTAATCTTTCATGCTCAGCCTCTGATTAAAACTGTGAATAACTTTTGAATGTTCTTTTTATTTGGGCATTCCTTTATATATCTTTCTTTGAAGGTTACTGTAATGATTTTACAGTTAACACCTTTGTTTACTTTCCTTAATATGTTTTGATTTTTAATACTGCAACATTTGAAAGGTAATTTCTTAGTACCTTAATTCTTCACTCATTTGTTTGTTCATCATCAAAACTAAGTTGTTTAATCTCATTCATCATCAAAATCAAGCTTAGTAAAGGGGTTGGACTTAACACTTTCAAAGCTATATACTCTAGATGCCTCTAAATAAAATATCTTGGATTTGAATCAAGTTAAGCTTACTACTTTGAGCTAAATCTTTTCAAAAATCTTGATAAGCCTTAAAATGATCAAAACTCTAACATCGTTACAAACCAAAGGATTAGTCAGGCCTGTTTGGGAAGCTTCACAGTTTAAGGTCTCAAATAGGAATTTCATTTCTAGTCATTCCTTCAGTAATAGTATTTATAGATTTGATCTCATATAAAGAATTAAAAATTTGAAAAAACCCATAAAGATAACACTCATAACATTCATAGCTAGTTAAAATAAAGTCCTCACTAACAATATAAAACCACTTAGTATAGAACATTTGGTAAAAGAAAATTAAGAACAGTTACTCCTTAGTATCGAACATTTGGTAAAAGAAAATTAAGAATAGTTACTCATTTAAAACCTCAATAACTGCTAATAACTTAATTCTATCCTGAGTCTCAGATAATTCTTTTTTCAATACTACAATTCTACTCAAAATCTCTTCAGAAGCTAAATAGTGGTCTGCTAAAAGAAGATTTATAGAAACATTTATCTATTTGGCAAATTACAACTCCTTTAACTGTCTTATCTCTTCCTCCAAAAAGTGAATCCGGTTATTTCCCTCATCTATCTCTTGCTCCACCTTTACCCGTATCTTAACTTTGTATATTGTCTGTCTAACTAAATATTATAGATAAAGAATACAAAGGGTCACAACCAGTTTCTAAAAGACACATAAAACTTTATGAACCAAATTAAAATAATCATCTTATTAGCAGCTCAAACAGGAAATAGATCTTCACACTTTAGAGACCCAAACAGGATGTCATAAGATCATGCATTCTCACTTTTAGACAAAGATGAATTATCTATGCTAAAAATCACATACCCAATGACTAAACCACTATAAGAATGATCCTATAAAACATAAAGCATAAATCACCAAACAATACAACTTCATAAAATATCAAAGAATTAGAAACTACTAATGTGAGTATAAAGAGTGGCAATATTACATATAAAAAGCTTAGATCAGTAAAGAACACTAAACAAAGTAAAAATATTCAATCAGTCAAAACATCAACAACTGTCTCCAACTCCTTAACCCTCTAGTAAGCCTTGGCCAACTCTATCTTCAAATGTTTAATGCACTCTATGGCCGCCATATAAGCCTTAGAGGTCTTAATCAAGATGTATGAAATGATAAATACTACCCCGAACAGAAGCCAAATCAACCTTCAATTGTTTAATCTTGTCCTGAAGAGTTAGACATCTCTCTACAGCCTTAAAAGATGCATCATAATTCTCACCTTGAACCGGCTTTAAAGAAGAACTTGAAGATGCCATGATCGCCCTATTAAGCACTGAAGTGTCATCTCTTCTCTCTAATCCGTATATGCAATAAAAGAGAAAGATGAAAAGTTTTCCACTTTCCAAGTAACCCATCAACTCTACCATTAATACTCCCATTTGTCCCTCTTGATAATAATTATAGATAGTCATTCAAACAAAAGAAGGCGCATATTAAGAAGAACCTAATGGTAAACCTATTAAGCTAAAACCATGCATTATCACCGCACTTACATAAATCAATTGATTTTTAATTTGGCATATAGTTATGATTTTGATAATTAATACATGCTTAATTCCTTGATAATTAATTATTGCTCTTTACATAAAAATGTTTGTTATGAAAACTTATTTAATTGACCACATAATTAAAAGATAATAAATCTGGTCATTACATTAAGTGAAAGAGAAAAACTATATAATAAAAAATATAACTGATATGGGGAGAGAAAATTATGGAGTGATACATATAGGCTCTAGATAACACAGGTAAGAGAACAAATTAGGGGGAGAAAGAATTAAAAAAGATTACATAAACAGGAAGAAAAATATAATTAAGGAGAAGAGAAATATGATTATACATTATAGGCTAAATCTTTTTTATTCTATCAAAAAGGGGGAAAGAAATATGAAAGACTTGTAAGAGCGAGACTTGTGAGAGTGAGAGTTAAAATTAGGAAAATAATAAAAGGGTCAAACCCATAGGATTATATAGGTCAGATATTAAGGGGGAGATTAAAAGGAAATTCCTATTTCTTTTTAACAAGTCCTCAAAGTTTTGTCATCATCAAAAAGAGGAAGATTGTAAGTATTATTCTATATGATTTTGATGATAACAAAACTTGTATTAAGATAAGAAATATGTATACTTGAATCTCTAGCAATCATATGCACAGTTATGAATTAATAAGTTAATTAACATGAACACATAACTATGAATGTTTAATTATACAAGCATACATTCTTTAGTTTATGGTGTGCATAATATTAATTACTCCTTATTGCATAAATTTGTTAAATCATACTATGCACCAAAATTTCTTAATCTTTCAAATTATATACTTAATAAAGATGTGCGTTATCCTTGCTCTACAACATGATTAAATCACATAAGGATAAAATATAATTTATTATTATATATGAAAGTTAACAACATAGCATGTGCAGAAAAAGTTCAAGTGCAAGATCATCATCATTTGCAACAAATATATGCTATGTTTCAAAGAGGTTGAATGGAAGAAAAATATGAAAGAAGAAGAAAAAGAAAACAGAAGGTGTTGATTATTCTATCTAGCTTGATTTTGATGATGAACATTCTTAACCAAGTAAGTTTTGATGATGAGCAAAGACATGAGTGAAATATTAAGGTACTAACAATTTGTTCTTTAGCATATTGCAGAAATATTATCCCATACTTAACTTGAGAATAATCCTCATAATGATTAAAAGAAGAAACTAAGCTAATGCTCATGAAAAATAAGTATATAAATTTCATATATGCATAAAGCAAGAAAATAGAGATCTTAAAATCTTCAAAACATGCTTCGAAGCCAATGAGATCGTCTTCGGAGACATCAACACATGCTTCGAAGTTAATTCAAAAGCTTCGGAGTTAGCCAAAGACAAGTTTCGGAGTCATCACAATGTGCTTCGAAGTTGTCATAAGCATACTTTGAAGTCAAAAGAGAAGCTTCAGAACCATCATAGCACACTTTAAAGCCGACAAGAAAGCTTTAGAATCATCATAGTATATTTCAGAATCGTCATCATGGAAGCTTTGGAGTTGTCTCAGTACACTTCAAAATAATCAAGAAACGCTTTGGAGTTAATTAGGCAAGGTTCGGAGTTAATCAGATACGTTTTGGAGTTAATCAGATATGCTTCAGAGTCATGAAGACATACTTCAAAGTTAATTAGGCAAGCTTCTCAGTTAATCAGATATATTTTGGAGTAAATTAGATCTACTTTGAAGATATCAAAATATGCTTTAGAGTCAGCAAGCAATCTTCAGAGTCAACAAATAAACTTGGAGTCAGCAATGTTACTTCGAAGTCTTTAAAAACTTATTTTGGAGTTAGCAAGCAAACTTCGGAGTCATCAAACAGTACTCCAGAGTCACCCTTTTCTAAAGCATCAAAAGTTTGGAAAATCTAAACTCTTCTCTATAAAGATATGTCGCAATTAAGAATGTTTACCACCATTTCAAAGAATCAATTAGAGAATCCAAAATCATTCAACGGATATGTTCATTCACAAGTCACTTCAAAGTAAAAGAAGAAGCTACTTTGAAGCATCCGACACTCATGTGAACGTTAAGAAAAGTCAGTGACAAAGTTGTAGACCAACACCAGATTACTGCATAGTCAGACATTAGACAAAATGTAAGGTGAAGAAAAATATTTTCAAACGTTTGAAAGTCTATCATAGTAAACAACGAAAAAATCTCTCTTAGCTAATAAAAGAGGCACTCAGATGCAAAAGAAAATATATAGAACATATTAAATATATGAAAATACAAGAAGCTAAAGTTTTGAGTATTCAAAATCTTCCTTCAAAGTTTAACTCAAACGGCTACAACTCTGTCAGAACTCTAAAGTCTAAATTGCTTCTCAATCAAGGATTTTGAATCTTTTACTCACATTACTTATTCATTTACTTAAAGTTTTGAATTTATATACAAGTCTACCTAAGTAAGAAGCATTAATTTATATACTTCTTTTTAGTATTTGGTAACACAAGTAGAGTATTAGGTGTTTATGTATTGAGATAAGAAAGTAGAAAACTTGCTGAAAGGATACAAGTTCGTTGGTAATCTTTGAAAATCAACAAGTCATAAAAGTTTCTGGTTAGCTTGGAAAACCAATAAGTTGGTTGGTGAGCTTGTGAGAAAACCAATGTGTATTTGATTAGGTTGATCAAGGTGTTAGTTGAATTTGAGATCAGTTGAGGAAACTGACTTACAGAAGTGGAATAGGAACCCAGGAAGTGTCGAACCACTATAAAATTCTTGTGATGTGTATTGTATAATTTATTCTATTTATTCTTTCAGCACTTTGATCATTTGATTTGGCCAAAAGTTTTAAAAACTCAATTCACCGCCACCCCCCCCCCCCCCCCACCCCACTTGAGCTACCATGATGTAAGGGAC
>JAYJMB010005943.1:0-11486 GCA_036873735.1 Pouteria campechiana
AGCAACTCAAGTAAAAATCTATGATAAGGGCATTCAACTAAAATTGCTTTAAAACTTTCCCATGCCTCATGGAAAGCTTCACCATCCAATTGAGAAAAGGTAGCTATTTTGCTTCTTAATTCAGTAGTTTTAGCATGAGAGTAGAATTTTTCAATGAACTTATTGTAAATTGCACCCCATGTTGTCAATGAGACAGGAGCTACTGTCACAAACCATGTCTTGGTTGCAGCTTTCAGAGGATATGAAAAACATCTCATACATACTTGATCTTCTATTAGCCCCTGCAATGGAAATGTTTACATGGTGGCATAGAAATCATGCATGAAACTCAATGGATCCTCTGAAGCTAACCCATGAAAAGATGGAAGCATGTTAAAATGAATATGTTTCAAGTTATAATTTCTAGCATTCTCATCTAACATAATGAATGAAGGTGAAATCCTTATAGTAGGATATGTAAACTCTTTCATTAATTGTTGAGCATGTTTAGTCTGTTGCGCCTATTGAGCATGTTGAGTCTATTATGCTTGTTGAGCATGTTGAACTAGTTGAGCCACTTAGATCACCTCATTGTCAACCATGATTACTTTTTCTCCTTCTCTTAAAATCTCTGTTTCAATTTCCACTTTGTTAGCATGATTGTTTTATAGAAACAGAGTAGGGTTTAGAATCTACCTTCGTGCATTCACAATACTGCAAGAGAAAGAAGAAAATAATTAAAAATAATCTTATATACAATTATACACAAAAACAAAAAGAAAGAATGTAAATAACCTTAATCAAATTAGTTTGGAATCATTCCCCAATAACAATACCAAAAACTTAATGGTTCAAATTATAATTCCTTGTATAGATGTATAGCAATATAGTATGTAATGCAAGGGTTGATCCCATAAAGAATGGCCAAATTGACTTAATTGATTTTAGTTACTAAACTATCCTAACCTTAAAAGAATGTATTTGTTACTAAACAAACTTGGAATAATTTTTGGTATAATTTCATTATTTTAGAAACTTAATGGAATGAAAGTAAATGAATGACTAAATTAATGTAGAGAGATTAATAAGATGCAAAAGTCTAGGGATCCAATTTCACCATTAGATGATGCCTCTTTCGCTAATGGAATGTTAGATTCAATGCCTCACTTGGGGTCGTTATTTCAAAAGTAAGATTATTATCATTAGGTGTGAGAGTTTAAATCAAATATTTTCATTCATTCCAATTACCTATGGTGTGTAGCATAATTGAGGTGAAAACCATTAAGCTTAAGAACATAAGAACCAAAATAGTATGGTTTAGCATATGATATCGACCTTAACCATCTATCTTTCTCATTTAAGGGAGCTCATGGTTTAGCAAATAGTGTCTACCTTAACCATGCTTTGATAATTAATCTAACTTATAATATTGGTGATCAAGCAGTAAACAAGTTAAATCATTGCAAACAATATCATAAATGAAACAAGATCATATAGTAATATCCAATAATCCATAACAAAGAGTATCAAAAAGGGTTATATCTTCACCCTCGAAAAGATGATTTAGTTCAAAAGAGAAAAAAAACAACTCTCTTAAAAAGGATGATCACAATGAAGAACATTTTCTCTCCTTCTTCTTTCTTACTTCCAATCTCTTCTTTTCTCTACAAGAAAACTCCCAGAAAATTAGCCTCCAACCCATAGAGAAAAACTCCCAAACAAAAGTGAGAAGAACCCTGAAAAACCTTAACTTTTTCCTTGAAAACCCACAAGATACACATTGCAGAAAACCCATAATTTTACTAGCCTACCATTGGTGCTAGCTTGCTGCTTGGCTGATGGTGGTTGCGGTTGCTGGCACCGGCAGCGCCGGATGGGCACCAGTGTTGTCATGGTCTTGTGTTGATTCTTTTGCTCCTTTGCAACTGATTTCTTCTCCATCATTTGAGCTACTTCTTTTCTCCCTTTTCTTCTTCTTTTTCGTCTTCAAGGCACCTATAGAATCCAACAAATAAGCATGAAATTTATCTAAAAGAGACAAGGATTTGTAAATAGCTAAGCTTAACATGTGCAATATAAGTGAAAGAAAAATTCACTCATCAAGTAGCAAAGAGGATAAATAGGCTAAAGAGAGGGTAGCACTAGTTGGCTCAAGGCTCTTGCTTTTTATTTCTATAACTAGACTCATCTAGTTATGGATGAATTAGTATTAATGCTCTATTACATAGCCTTTTATGACCTACAAGTGCCAGACTTCCCTCCTCTTTTCTTGAATGGGGCCTCCTATGTTAGGAGATACAAAAGAACTTCCTTTCTTTATCTTTACTAATACAAATCATTATTCGAGCATCTGTTTACTCTCCAATCTATACTAATATTAATTATTATAAGTTGAGTCAGAAGGCTTCTATCCCTCGAGGGGGATGTAGGCGGTAGAAAGAGAATAGTCAACCAGCCTACCTCCTTTTTTCCACTAATAATCTGAGGCAGTCTCTAGTCTAGACTTCTATCCATAGAGGAGTGCAAGGTATTTGACTCTTTATTATGGGATTTGAAAGAAATCTGATATTTCTTATTGTGGTCTTTTTCTTTTGAAAGGAATGGTTTGGACAAAGTAAAGAAATTGACTTGGAAGGAGGACTCTCTAGAGGAGTCGAGCTCAAAGCAAAGGCATTAATAGTAGTCCTCGCCCTCACCCAAGTCATAGGATACTATAATAGGGGCTAGGACAAGAATCAAAAATCCATCATGCCTATCGATTATCGGATAAGCCCTTGACCCATGAGCCTTCCCAAAGGCGATGTGAACTTCTATAGAGGGCTCCCCTTAAAATAAAGCGGAGAGGAGAATGGTTGAGTCATATTTTTGGATCTATATCATAAGATGATTTGGAAGGCTCTGGAACAAGAATTAAGAGAAAATCGAGAGATAGAGTAGAAATTCTAGAGAAGAACTAGGGATAAAGGAATACAATTACTATAAAAAAGGCTTCCACTCTATCTATCCTTCGGGCATCCCTTGAATGAAGTACTGAAGAAGCTTTCATAAGCACTTAACCTTACTGTGAAGAGAGTCCAGGGCTTCCCCTATCCTTCTCTAGTGGATTATTTAGAGGACCTTATCTTTCTTCCTGTTGGCCATTGATAGATCAAACTATCACCTCATTTTGTTGAAATTCTCTTATATTATACAACGGGTCAAAGAAGTAGGAATAAGGAATCTTCCCCTTTGCATTTCTTATATGAAAAAGAAGAGTAACAAACCTATTATTTGAAGTAAAAAGATTGGATATCTTGATTTACATTAATAGTAAGCCTTTCCAGATGGTCGATGCATTTTTGGTGATGGTAAAAAAATATCACATTTGCAAATCTTCCCCTATTCAAAGGAACTTTTAGACGAGCTTTATTATAGTAATAGATAAGATTCGAAGACATTCTGCATGGCTTTCTCCTGTACGCCTATCAATGGATTTGAGTATTTGCCGATAGTGCCCTTAGCAGAAATGGTTATGTATTGAGATTGAAGGGATTTATTTCAATATGGTCCACTTCTTACTGCTATCAGTCTGTAGCTAGACTAGAGGAAGGTTCCTAGAGGAAGGTAGGGAACCTACGTTCCCTTCCTCTATCTAGACCTCTAATACCTTCTACTGCTCTAAGCTCTGTTACTGATACAAAACCTACCTGAAAGGCCTATTTCTGTATCTCTAAACATGAGTTAGAGCTTATTATAATATAATAGGTGAAAAGAGTTTCTTTCAACTAGTTCGCAAGGAAAGGATTTGAAGCCTTCTACCACATCCAAATTGAAGCTGAAAAACTAAAGCGCGCTTGCAGGGTCGTGGAAAAGTCAGAATAGGCCTGACAAATGAATCACTTTTCTCTGAAAAGCTCATACCATATGCTTCATTTAATTCCACTTGCATAATAACATATTTAATAGCATGAGTCAAGGCGCTCATACAAGATAGGAGAGTTGCTCCTCCGCTCTAAGGGTTAGGTGATGTTCGAGCTACTTTGTGCCTATATCCTCTTGGTCCCTCTTTTCTACATTTTCAAAACATGTTGCAAGCTAGCCCTAACAATTTGTATTTACTCTCGCTCAATGGCGCATCGACCTACACTTCTGGCTAGTTTCATAGGAGAATGGCCTGTATCTATGGTGGGGCAAGTGAGAGCATCCCAGATTCTATAAAGTTGAAAAAACACTTTCTAATCCAAGAGTGAGCGAGACTGTCACCCTACAAGAAGAGCTCTATCTTTAGAAGTGGCAGCAGTTGAAGAAGCAAGGAAGCAAGTTACCAAAATAGAATAAGGGCCTACCCTTTCTGTATCCACTTTTGCGAGGGAATCTCTTGTCTCCACTAGCGTTGTAGTTAAAGATGTTGCCACTGTTGCAGATGTAGTTCCTGTTGTAGCTGATTTAGTACTATACCTACATTAGCCGGGGAAGCACTTCTATCCCTTATCCCTATTAATGATATCCTACTATATGCAGGAACTACTTGAACTGCTACTATAACAACCCCTTGCATAAAGGATATGATTATATTTTCTCTTATCTCTCTTGAGAACAGGATTTACATTTACCAGGTTATCTTGCTAAGCTGATTCCCCTGAAACTGAAAGCATTTGATTCTCGTCTATCACTATGTAACCATGTCTATAGTGCTATCCACTAATCGATGCATGATTGATAGAAAGATGATTATAATTAGCAATAACATGTGTAAATAGAAAGAAGATAAGGGGAAGGAAATTACAGTTATGCTAAAATTCCCAGGTTTTTTCACAATTTTGAGTGTTAGAAAAAAGTCATTAG
Organism: Pouteria campechiana; assembly: GCA_036873735.1. NCBI lineage: Eukaryota > Viridiplantae > Streptophyta > Magnoliopsida > Ericales > Sapotaceae > Pouteria > Pouteria campechiana. The sequence goes on from JAYJMB010005943.1 coordinate 4,804, forward strand.
TTATAAGAAGTCATTTCATTTTTACAGTCTTTTGTTTGAGGGTTCTACCCTTGCAGCAGTAAACATCTCCTGTACCCTTCTTATCTTGCGTAAAATGGAACCAACTGCTCTAGTGTCTATTGGTGCCGGCACTCAAGATGTTGCTAATAGTGGTACTAAGGATGTTGGAGAAAGAACTCTATTAATAGTGGTAACTCATTAACCAACTAGTACACTAATGAGAGTGAAAGATGAAACATGTTACTCTCAAAAGGTACATCTAGAGAAGTTGCTTTGCCAGACAGTAAAGGGTCTATTGCTAATGTAGCTACAAATGCTAATGTGTCTATTGATACAGTTGAAATTGCTAGAGAAGAAGTTCTATCCCTCACCAACCATTCACTTTTATATCCCATTTCAAATGAATCACTCCCTGTAGTAATAAAGGGTAAGTTATGACAGAAAGAGTTCATAGATGATGGTGAATGTAGAGACACCAGCTTTCAATTAGTACAGACAGAAGAAGTTCAGAGTTCTTTAGCTAGTGCGAATGCAGATTAGCTGCTGAACTAGTTAGTGTCCATTAAAGTAGTGAATGTAGTTCCTGTAACAATAGTAGTAGCTATTGTTGCTACTCTAACCTAACAGCGTAACAAAGCAAAGTATGTGGTAATATCCACCAATAGAAGCAATTGAAATTGTGATTACATGCATAAAGCAAATCAATAGAAGAAACTATCTTGAATGGTCCAAAAAATGCCCCAAAATATGGTGTTTTCATACAGTTGATAGCGGTAGTAACCAGTTAGTCATTATTTAAGCTATTTATGGGTTACAATCTTTCATACCAATGACTTTTGAATAAGAAGACCAAGGCCAATCTTGATTCAACTACATATCATACAAGGGGTGGGGGAATGAAAAACTGGGAGAAGCAAGAAGTCCAGCACAGTCCCATCTCATCTAGCCCGATCAGAGAGAAAGTCGTAATGAAACCAATGAATGGAGTTCTTTGGGGCTTAGGGGTCAAAGGAGATGGATAGGCATAACATTCTCTACTCGGGTAATGAGCTACCCCTCTGGCTGGGAGTGGAGTTCCAACTAGAACTACTAGCTTGAGCTTGGGTGAAGAGAAGCTATATCAAAAAGAAAGGAATGGATCTTAGATCATTCATTCTTTTTCCTCCCATGAAACCGAGATCCTTTATAACCCCCTTGACTCTATTTCCATAAAAAAAAGCTTTCAACATTAGGCACAGGTTTTTCCTTTCCCCGAAAACAATGTTTAACTTGCATGTGTTAAGCATATGGCCAATATCTTCTTAGCGCTTAGCTACTGTATATAAGCTTAAAGAAACCTGCTCTTACAAGAAGAAATTAAGTAATCTCATCAATGCCAGGGCATTCATCCAATGCATTCTTTTTGATCTTGTACCCAACAAGAAAACTAAAGTGCTACTGCTTTTGCTAATGTGCACTCATTCGAGCTAGCAATAGGCCTAATGTGATGAGGCCATTTTTCAACTCTTGCCGAAGGAAAAGAAGAGTAAGCCACCCAAGGAAAGTACCCCTAAAATAGTTTTACTCTTTAGGGTAAAATGAATGGGAAAGTACACCTATTAGTAGGGGGGTACTTTTCTCTTTTCTGCCATTCTCTAGCATTTGTTTGCACTACTTACGCCCTTGTTTTATGATAGGAATACAGTCTTTTTGAAGCCCATATGGACAAACCCTAATAGGAATACATTCTTTTCGAAGCCCATATGGACATACCCTGATAGGAATACATTCTTTTCGAAGCCCATATGGTCAAACCCATTCCTAGGGCTTATCAGGCTGCTAACTTAGTCCATTCGAAAGACATGAAGAATCATAGGAAAACTGGTAATCTGTTGCGACAATGGTGACATTGGAGGAGGCTTGTTTCGGCTCCCTAATTTGTAAGGTTCCTTTATAGATTTGCTCCAGTATTATGTCTTTCACTATAAAGCATTTTAAAGTCGGATGACTAATTTACCTATGAAATAGGCAATACTGAGGGTCACCAGTCTTACCAACATCCTCAGGTACAGAAGGATTAGGCAAGTTCAGCATCTTATTTTCCATCATCCAATGGAATGCGAGAATAACATCTTCTTTAAGGAAATCATACTTCTTTCAGACAAATTGTTGTTTTCCCTTAGAGTTGCCAGTGACTTGGCATGATTCACCGGTTCAAGGTGCAACTTCTATAATGTTAACTAATAGCATTACCTTTTCTTTCTTTTGATTGTGACTGTTAGCTTCAAGTTACCATCTTTCTATGAAAGCCTGCACGTTCGGCGGCGTTCCCTCAAAATCTTGTTATCCTAAGTGAACAACTTCATCTTTCTTTGAAACACATTTATTACTTGCCGGAACTCCATTGGGGGTTATGGAGTTGTTGTTCGGCTTTTCCCCCCTGAGATGTTCAAATCACATAAATTATCTTCCTCTCTGGAAAAGAACAACGATGCAGTACCTCAAGACAAATTAGTGAGGAGTAGACTTCAACGGCAGAAATTTCAACGATCTTATTCATTCAATGTTGCTCTTGTTTCTACATTCCATAGAACCCATCTTCTCCAATAGTCAAAATTATGAAGAAGTCATTTAAGGAGAAGAGGTGGAATGATTCAAGGTGGTGAAAGAAGACATTTCAAATGAGCTTAATCTTATGCAAATCCTTCCACCCATGGCCAAGAGCTTAAACCATCGTCTATCTTTTATGATCTTAAACTACATATCCTTATGACCATTAAGTTTAGATTATGGGAAGATCTTTATATTACATAGAGTTGTAAAGAGTTCAAATCTTCCCCTATGCTTGAGAGAAACACTATGTAAAAGTGTATAAGTTTTTTGGTAAACTTGAAACCAGAAAGTTGTTGGTGAGCTCTGAAAAACCATTAAGTTTGCTGGTGATCTTCGAAACTAGTGAGTTTCCTGGTGAGCTTGTGAAAACCAAAAGAGTGCTTAGAGCATTATGTTTATGCCCCTTAGAGTTGGAATCTAGAAGAGTGTTGGGAACACTATTTATGCCCCCTAAAGCTGGAATCCAGAAGAGTGCTTGGAGCACTTTTGTATTTCATTATATGGGATATAGTAGAACCCAAGGCACAATGAGTATATGCTCTTGGAAGAGTGGATGTAGGGACGGGATTCCAAAACCACTTTAAAAATCATGTTGGTGATGTGTGTTTGCTTATTTATTTTATTCTTCAAGCACTTTACTATTTTTTTATTTATCTTACAATGCACCACAGACAATCATGAAAAGTGGGAAATGTTTTAATAGGGGTTAAGCAATGAATTTTTACATACCGAATTCACCCCTCCCCTCTTAGGAGAAGCCATACTATGGGATTCTACAGGGCTGACCTTACCAATACCAACCACTCTACCTTTTCCATTGTCTCCAAAGGTCATTGTTCCACCAATTTTCTCTTTCAACTCAATGAATAGATCCTTCTCCCTTGTTATCTGTCTCGAGTAACCACTATCAATGACCACATGCTGCTCTTTGTGGCTCTCAAACACACCTATAATGACAAGGTTAATTTTTAATTTATTGTACCATACGTATTTGTTAATGGTTTTGGGGGGGTGTGTTTAATGGTAGAAAATTTTTGTACCCACTACTTCTTGGGTGCCACTAATTTGTCATTAGGAGATTAAGTAGCATTTACTATATCTTCTATAGCTTAGGGGACCTAAATCATGGTCCATTTGGGCCTTTATTTTCTTCCAGAATTGAAATTCTATTTTTTTTTGTTGCCCACCTTTTTTGTTGGGTTTCATTTTAAACAAGGAGGAAGTCAAGGTATTCTTAAGGGCATTATTTTAGCATTTACTTGCTCAGGTTCATCTATGGTACATTGTTTGCTCTTGAGCTTATTATTTTCATCTTTCAATTTAGTGCATTCATTGGTCATTCAAAATAGTTTCCTTTTTATCTCCTTATGTTTGGCTTTTGATAAGTGAACTTCATTCACTTATACCATATTCTTTGAGCTTTGCTTTTAGTTGATTCTTGAGTTATTTTGAGTTGAATTGAGATGTTTTGATTCATGTTTGTTTGCAGGCAAGTGATAGCAAAGACAGTAAAGAAAAGAAGAAAGAATTTGTGAGAGAAGAAGAGGATGCAATGAAATATGAAAAATGAAGGCAAACAATCAAGAGAAGGACCACAAATTCCAAGTCAGCAAGTTAGTGTCATGGCAATGGAAGGCTGTGCCACAACACTGAACATGAAGAATAAAGTATGGCCAAACAACAACACTAAATCAGAGCATGAAAATTTTGCAATGCAACAAGTTAGTGCTGTAGCACTGGAAGTTTGTGCTGCGACACTAAGATGGAAAAATGGGTAATCAACAAACTTAGTACCATGACACTGAACGACTATGTTGCGGCACTAGAACTTGAGACACAATTCTAGATTTTCTGCAATTGGATGAAAATTATGTAAAAAGACAAAACTTCAAGGAAAGAAGTATAAAAAGGACAAGAGGTTGCCCTAGGGGGAAGGGGGATATGTGTGGAGGCATGTTTTGGTGGTTCTTGGGGAAGCTTTTGGAAGTAAGAGGATTTAATTTGAGTTTCAAAGCCAAACATCATTGGGAAGAGTTTGATACCATTTTTATCCTTATTCCTTTAATGTTTTCCATCTTATTTATCATTTGTATCTTGGATTAAAGTTGGGATTCAAATTTTGATGATGTTGTACGAATCTCATATGGATTCTTATTCCAACATGAGTAGTTAAACTTCTCCCTCTAAAGGGGAGAAGGATCTTATGCTGACACTATGGTGTGATTATTGATTCATATGGTTGAGAGTTTTTATTGGTTTATTTATGATGCTTTGTTTTTAATACTTTCAAATTATTGGCCATTTATTGAATGAATGTATATTTGAAATTTGACAATCGGGAGAGGTAATCTTGAATACGATCTAGGCATCATAACATGAGACTTTAAATGATTAAGGAGAGCTTTTAGGTGCTGTTAAATCATTCAAAAGAGTCACAGAGTTTAATGCATTCTTTACCTTTTGATTTTTATAGGGATGCCAAAATTGGATTGTTGAGAATAAATACTTAGCTCAGCACTTGGGAGAGGGAGTTGGGTGAATTAGCATTCTTTATTTATAAACTAATAAAATGATCAATGTATAATGATTTAAGAGCACCATGATTGAAGCACAAGTGAAATCAATTCTCTAGAGCTTTTTTACCTTGGTTTCTTCCCACTAAAAGCCTGTCTATCTCCATGTCTTAGTAAAATTTGTATTATTTGAGTTTTCCAAATAAAAGCAAAATTATTTACTACAATAGATAGTGATTAATTGAAGTATGCAATCCCTGTGGAGATGATACTTTCTCATTAGTATATTACAAAACTTGACGTTTTGCACTTGTGGTATAAGTTGCCGCGAACATTTATGGCATCATCTTTGCTGGGGATTAGTATTGTTTTAATTTGTCCTTAATATTGTTAAAAGATAATTTTAGTTTTAATTTGGATTTTGTAATGCCTCACCCTCCTGGGGCTATTACTCCATTTTACATTGTAAATCCACATGATCATACCATGATTTTCCCACCTCCAAGGTTGGTTGCTTTGATTTTTTTCAGTTGACCTAATTTCTACAAAAAAGATAATCTCCCTTGAAAATAGGGTTGTCCACTAGGTACAAACATTCATCACATATTATGATACATTTTTTCATTATAATTCATAAAAGTAAGAAATTATACACTCCAATATTTCTCCAATCATCCACACAACATCCTTATAACTCCACAAGCTCCCCTAGGACCGTGACTGCATCATGCTGACAATGAATCCACCACATTATCATACAATTTCCATTCCACATACACCATATACTTCACACTGCAATATTACATTGATATAGCTATAAACTACAATTATACATCATGTGATATAAATTAATTACAATTACAATATACATAAGATGGGAATTTCCCAATTACTATATAATAAAAAATAAAAAAATTCAACTATTATACTTTCTTGCCAATCTTGCTTCTTTTGGACTTGACTCGTCAACTAAAAAAAATAAAACAAGGGTGAGTCTAAATAGACTCCGTAAGTAGACTGTGTGACAATCAAAAATTCAACCAAAACTAACAAAATCTCATCCATCCAGGTAAATAGGAATCCATAAGGTATCCCACACACCATTCCAAATAGATACATTTTCAAACTCAATACAACCTCTCAATACATCACAGCATGAAGAATATAACATTAATTGCACATCCTAAAGTAAATTACACACTTTGGGATAATCACTTATTCCAAATCACACATATACATAACATATATGCATATATTACAATTTACATTCATGGGATAACTACGATCCCTTAATTCATACATCCATACACTAGAATAACAATAGCAATTATAAGTAGGGAACATCTTCTATCCCCTCCCAAACTATACATTAACATAAAATATCACAATGCTATATATATATATATACAATTAAAGATATGCACATATCATAGCATTTGGGGATTTTTACTAATCCCAATTCTCATACATATTCATGTTGCATGCAATAAGAAATGGGATGTTTACAATCTCATCTAAGTCACATACATAACTATCAATCCATATATTCACATATAAGCACATTATCAAATCACTCAG
>JAYJMB010005945.1:0-11483 GCA_036873735.1 Pouteria campechiana
CAGCATACTGAATCCTTCCGGGTCCCTTCTTTTTAAGTACAGGAAGGATTGTTGACTTTCCTTGCTTAGACTTATCAGATTTGTCATTTCATCATAAGCAGCTTTTCTCTGGTCCTTGATGCGCTCGTGTGTGTCTGATCTCAAGAGCACTTTTATAGCAATCCTCTGCCTTCTGCAGATCATTGCAGTCCACATGGACACTCCCTAAATTGTTCCACGCTTGCTCCTGCCGAAGCTCATCAGGTTGACAATTAAGAGCCTCCACCAGAAGTTCGATGACAAGGGATGAATCTGTAGAATCCAGACTGGTATCAGCTAAAGCTTATGCTTTCAGGAAAAAAGCTTCGAATGACCTCGTAAGTTTTATGGATTCCTCCGCTTTGGCTAATGCTTCATCACGATGGCCAGTGTCATACAAAATCCATCCTTTATAGATGAGCCTTTCACAATCATCAGCAGAAAGGTTTCGAGCCAACCGGAGGCTACGCATTGCTGCCTTTTGACAATTTAAACGTAAAAGGAGGAGAGATTGCCGAAACCGCAGAGTACAGGGGGTCATTGATGTATCACTAATTGATGTGTCTCTAAGCTGCAGCATATGATGGACAACAGCCGGTGATTCAATATCATCAATACAAGACCATCTATCATGGGGTTGCATCCAACAATCAACAAGCCCCCAAGGCTGCAAATGCTGGCAGAGTATCTCCATCAGCCGTTCACCACGCAATTTCCCATGAAACATCATGTAATCTGGCTCCAATGTCAGCAACGCCCGGATGTCCCGTAGTGCGCCACTGCCCTTTCATAATCCTCCATGGCCAGTGAGAACCAGGCACGCAGCTCAAGGCAACCTGGGGTAACTTTAAACCCCAGAATTTTGTTCATTTCTGAGATTGCAGCTCCTATCTTGTTGTCCTCTGACATCGCAACAGCCCGGCACTTTTATGGGAATGGAAGAGTAGGGTCCATCTTAGTAGCAGCGTACAAATCCACCATCTTCTCCTTGCCAATGCAATACAACGACCATTCTTGCAACATCCAGCCGGATGGCTTGTGGTTGGAGATTAGGCTATTTGCTAGCTTATAAGCAGAATATTTGTGGCCCCTTTTGTACTTGGCTCGTGCAACACCTGCCAATGAATACACATGGCCAGCATTGGCTACTGCATCAAACCAATGCGGTGCATCCTTATACTCTTCTCGTTCAAGCATGACGCAACCCAACTGGTGGGATACAAGCTGCTTCTGTCACCCTTCATCTGCAGATTCTTCTTTTTGATTGGAATTGCCACGCCAACTTCCAATGGATGTGTTCTTTGTTAAAAAAAAGGCACACAGATTTTCTGCGTTGATGTTGGCTTCATCTGGATTTTTTTTTTTTTACGAGTTGTAAAAACTCAGGGAAGAAGACGAGCTCCTTGCTGAGCTTTGCCGGTGCCTTGGAAAAGCGCCGAGCCCTGCCGTTGTGCAGACGTTATGTTCTGCCGATGTCTGGAGAAAAACCCAGCCCTGCCGAATGATGCTTTCCAGCCGCGACGAATGATGCTTTCCAACCCAGTCAATTGCAGAATTGCCGAACTCTGCTGACGCATGAATGCTGAACCCTGCCGACGCTACCAAATCTCCAGCACTGCCGACGCAAGAGAGGCAAGTATTTCCAGCATTGTCGACGCAAGAGAAATAGTTGAGCTCTGCCGAATGCACAGCCTGGGAAAATAACGCCCAACCCTGCTGAATGCAAGAAAACCGAACACTGTCGTGCTGAGCTCTGCCGATGTGTGGGTGCTGAACCCTGCCGGTGCGGGAGAGACAAAATTTGCCGAATGCACAACTTGGAGAAGCTTTGAACCCTGATGATTGCAGAGTGGCCGAACTCTGCCGACTTAGAGGAGTCCAATGCGGCCCGTCTCCAGCCTTGCCGACTTCCAATCTTGCCGAACCTTGCCGAACAGCTGAGTTGCCGAGCCCTGCAGATGTGCGTGAAAGTTGAACACTGCCAATTTTGGAGCAGGTTGGAGAAGCCTCTAATGCTGTCGCAGGTTCTTAGCCCTGCCGATTTTTGGAATAGCTTGCAAAAGCTGAGCCTTGCCGATTTTGTGACAGCTTGGAGAAGCTAAACACTGCCCTCGCTTTTTGCACGACAACCCAACACTGACGGGTTACAAGAGGGAAATGTTCTTTTAATCCCAGTACTGCCAATTTTCTGGAAGCTTGTAAATGTTGAGCACTGGCGAACCTTGCATCACCAAAGTCTTAACTTTGCCGGATTTTTAAAATGCTGAGCACTACCAATCTTCACGTCGCCAAAATGCTCAGCTCTGACGGATATTGCAAAACTCCAACCCTGCTGATTTCACTGGAAAAGATGAGCATTAACGCCTGAATTTTCAACATTGCCAGTGGTTCTAGTCTTGCTGCAATATTTGGTTGCCTGATGTGGAGAAAACATTTTTCGTCGGCCTTAATGTTACTGCTGCCTAAGCTAGCAAGTAGCGTAGCTAAGCCATAATCGATGCTGTGCTCCAGTCTGTTTACTCCCTGCCTACACGAGTTGCTGGGGAGGATTGATTATGCTAACTCACGTGGCTTATAATTGTCGTCGATAGGTTGGGTTTTCCCCCTGCTCACACGACTTGGCAGCGTGAACAGGCATCCCTGACTCCGCGAGCTCTGCCAAAGATACTGCTACCAGCATGGTTTGGCAAAGGGATCAGGCATCCCACCTGATTACGTGAGTTGCTGCTTTCACGACTTTCTGGTGGAGCCATGTCCGTTTCCATGTTTTTAGCCCATTCGTTCAAAACAGCTTGGGGTGTACATGCATCTCCTTTTAATAAACTATTTTGATTTTCAATGGCTTGCATCCTGTCACGTCAGTGCACTGCTGAGAACTCTGTTTATATGGATTGTAAATTCCGCACTTCCCTTTTAATTCAATGGTCTGGATCTTTACTAAGATGTCGAGAAAGTGGATACTTGGTTTTCCATAACACATTTGCTACGGATGCGGAAGAAGAAGACGTCACAAGTCCAAGCACTATTCAGTATGCAGCGAGTGGTAACAAAATGCTATTCTGCAGCTGCAAGATGTCCTCTCTCATTGAAAAAAAAAATGACGTGTCGTGCCTTGCTTTGTCATTTTTATTTTAAATTTCTGCACACATGCAACGTTTGTTGACTTTCGACGACTTGTTGCTTGGGTAGAATGAGAGTGTCGAGCACGTCTTCTAAACACGTAGGCTTAGCTTTCAGGCAGCTTCTTTTCTTTTTTTCTTTTTCTTTTTCTTTTTCTTTTTTTTTTTACTTGCAGCCATATCGTGCAATAGAACCTAAAATGGGACCCCACTGACCCTCTGGTGCAGAACTTTTCCCATACTCGTGATTTTTTAGACTCCGCTAGGCTCAATGGGAACCTTATGATCAAATTGAACGGGCCAGCCAGCAGCTCTTGACCTAGGCCATTCATTTGAAATGGCATAAAACCGTGATGGGTTTCCATTGTAGGAAACCTTCCGAATAGCTTTTCTGCATTTTCCTCTTTTGTCCATATGCTAAACCCAACGGTAACCTCTTACCATGCTTATAAAACTGCATAAGAAGGAACGCTCTTGCATCTCACTTTAGGCTTGCAAAGGATTTTTGGAATTTTCAGCCCCTTGACGAGTTCTCTGTTAAGGCTTTATACCAGTTTTCTCCTATTCCATTGTTGAGGGAAGAAGGACTTATTGACGAGTCCTTTATTGCCTTTGTCGATAATAACAGGATTTGAGTCAGGTTTAGGGTTGACTTTGTGCTTGGATCCCAGGCTTCCATTTCCACCATCAGAGATCAAAAATCAAGAGAGAAATTATAAATTTAGCAAAAATTGAGATTGTGAAAGAGAAACCATAAATTAATCCTGTGAGTTTTCTCTCTCTCTCTCTCTCTCTCTCCGTCTCTCTATCTCTCTCGGCCTTTGTAAGTTCCATAAAAACCCTAATTTTATTTGTGCCTCCAGATGAATTTCAGTAAACATGCCATCCTATCATCAGAGCAAGTAGATTTTGGGGGATTCACTGATTTATTCAGCGGACTTTGGTGAGTTTCCTTTTTGAATTGTGTCTGAGAGCTTCAACTTGGGTTACATACCCAATGCCATTAATGTTGAAGTGGATTGTGAGGCAACGAGCGTTGTTGGCCAAATGCCTTTTGAGGATACTAATATAGTTCCATAGATGGAACATCTGTATTGGTCTACTGTCCTCATTGTACTAAATCATGTGGCTGAATTATCTGGTCTTATTATAGTAGAAGGAGAAACTCCAGTATTTTGCCAATCAAAAGGGAAGGCACAAAAATGGTATTTTTTTGCAGACCATTTTGCACACATACTAATTAGCTCCCAACCAAAGAGGAAATGACAGACTACTACTAGTGATGAGGTTGATAAGTCAAAAGCAAGAACAAAGCAGTTCTCTATCCAATTGGGTGATGTGATATTCTTTCCTTCTATTAAAATTGTGAGGAATCCAGATAAAAAAAGGTTTCTTTGTCTGGAAACATGCAAAAATTTTAAAGTCTCATTTTAGAGTTGAGAATGAATTGATTTGTTATGAGAGCATACACACAAATCTATGAAGGCACTTTTACACATAGGTTCTTCTTCCATGAAAAAAGCCGAGATGATAACCTTTCGAAAGAAAGGTATAATAGCTAGACACCTCTTGAATATGGCCTTTTCCCTTATTGACTAGGGTGAAGAATTTGATGGGATCTTCTTAGCACTAATTGTAAATAACTTTGAACCATTTTTTGAAACTCCAAGACAGCGTACTCAAATATCAGAATCTTATAAATTGCAACGAAAGAGGAATATCAAACAATTCCAAAATTGCATTACTCCAAATGAAGACTTAGAATATTAGGCAAAGCACATTGCTGCAAGGCACATGAATGTTCTAGCATCATTAGGAGTTTACGATGTCATACTTGCTACTTATGGAGGCTTTTTAAAACACAATATCACTTTTGAAGCTTTATTCCAATTTTGGTCGCCAGGTACAAATTCTTTCCACTTCTCATGTGGGAAAATAAGCATAATACTAGAGACTTGAGTGCCATGAGTGGGCTACCCATCGTGGGAGAAGCTTTTGATAAATACATTTCATCTAATGAAGAGCTCGAGTCGATTTTGTATGCTCAAGACATTATCAAAATCTTGGAATAGCTGAGATGACAACAAAGGAATAGATTCCTCCCATAAGAATGGGCTCAACTATTTGGGAGGATTTCAAATCCTAGTACGAGGATTAGTGGTTATCGTGATTCCAAGATAGAGAAAAAAAGAAAGCCAAAAGATGTATGAAAATTATGGATGGCTCCTGAGCTTCTTTATAACATTGCTCTAGTTCACGAATTGATTTTATTCTTAATGCAGTGGCTTTCTACAGTACTATGCCCATCCTCTTAACATTCTTATTGTGTGAGATGGATGATGTTGGTGTCAGCTTATCAACTTGCCTCTGGTACATGGTTGTCATTAGCCCCTTAAGTGTTTTTAGACATTTATAAGAGTTTTGGTGACATGGTATTGAGCTCGACCGGCCTTATCAGGGTAACAACCCATTGTCTAATGCATTTCTTTGTATGTTGGTTGGGCCTTTATTTTCCCTGGACTTGAAAGTGTGGTGATGATGCAAGTCGCCAAGAAATCAATGGCGAAACTCAACTTCCTGTCAGTAACCCAAAGGTTGCTTCATCTGCATCGATTTTCTGATGAGATATATCACTTGGTCCTACTTTAGTGAGGAGGGTTATGATTTACCTCTTCAAAATGGCGTTTCTGTAAGCTGTTAGACTATATTGTGGTAATTCAAGGTTGTTTGCTGCCATCACGGGAAGGGGGTTGACTCAGAATAGAACCCTACTTTCCATAGAGATTTGCATGTTAGTTTGGTTTTAACCAAGAAGTCCTAGGAGGCATTGTTGAAATCTCTTAGGAAGAGCGAGAAGCCGGTGTTGGAGTTCATAGATGATATGCCTATTAGATCTGGTTTACCGGTGACTTCCAGAACTGCACTATCTTTTTGCTTAGCAGTAGAAGGCAAGTTCACATCAGATATAACTATGCATAGTGGTATGGGGTAAGTGGTAGGAAGATATGTGATCAAGCCTCTCTCAACTATCGGATGAAGATTATCCTCCATGGGATTCTATTAGAGAGTGTTCTATGAGGAACAATTATGCCCATTTTTGGAATCATTGAGACCACCATCGGAGTGCAACTCGGCCAGGTAGGGTTCTGTGAATGAAAGGGCCTACTCACTGGGATATTGAGAGAGTGTATGCAAATGATGTTTTGTAGAATGGGTATGGTGAGAGTTACAACATTTACCTAGAGGATCCTGAAGCTAATCGTCAGATTCTCAATGTCCCTTCTCATGCAATACTGGATTATCAATCTATGAAGAATAGTGAGAGTAAGTACTTTCATATTTTCTCTTGTCTTTCCCTTCTTCTTTTTAGCTTACAAATACATGTATTGCTTTGTTTTCATCTTGTAGATTTTGCTGTTGCTCTTGTAATTAGCCGAGAAACAACAAAGTATTATAAGGCCAATTTTAATCATTATTATATAGATGGCTGAGGAGTTCGGATCCAGAGGCAATCTCCTCAGCAAGCTACTAACCTGAGTTAGGCTGAATAGGGGGCTCATGTTGGATATACAATAAGAGCTACAACCACTCACCCTTCTCCTAATTTCCAAGGTGAAAATCATCCAGCAGTCCCTCTATCAATTGCAAGGTTCCCCAACCTACTTTGGCCGAAAAATTGGAAATTGCAGATGAGAGGGCAATTCCAACAGAGGGCATAGTGACCAAGCAAGACCTAAAGAGCTTGTTGAAAAGAACGATTCTGCCTCAAAGCACCTCTAACAATTTGAAATGCCAGTCATATTTGTTCTTATCTACTGATGTAATGAATCCTTTATAATAATGTTGTTTTGTATGAATTTTTTGTCTTCTCAATGCCCTTTCCCTTTTGAAAGTGTGCCTTTAGAGGGCAACGGATCCGGAGATGCTTTAACGCTTTCACTTTTTAATCCTGTAGCACTTGCCCAAGAGGCTCTACTCAAACATTTATTTTCAATGGATCCAAAATTCTATTTATTCTTTTATTCTTTTATTTTATTATTTTTTTAAATTTTGACACTAATTATTCTATGACAGCTTTATCTATGTTGATGTGATCCTTCGACGCTTCTATTCGCCTGTGTGTACGAGGTTTAAATGTGATGGGATGTGAAAACGGCTTGTTGTTGATTTTCCAGATTCCTAGGTTGTCATTTCTCTGGTTTTAAACAAAACCCTAAATGGTTTCATTGAGAGACATTTTTAAGACGTCACCACAAATATAGAAAATCATTCTCTGCTCTTGGTTTCTTCTTCATCCCTTCTATTTTTGAGCTGTCGCTATCTTCTTCTTCTTCTGAATGGTCAAAATTTATCTGTCTTCCTCATGGCTGTCGAGAAGTCTCTTCCAAATTTGTTAGAAAATGACATGGATGCATTCTAGCTCTACCCTTTGCCTGAGGGTATGAGTTGGGTGTTTCCAGAACCCACTACCCTAACATAGTATCCTCGCAAAAATTTGGTCTCCATTTCTTTAGGGTCTCTTTGGATGGGTTTTCGTCTTGACCAATTTCTCTTCTTCTTTTTTAGTATGGTATTTCTTTGGGACAATTAGTCCCCAGTAGTTGACATTATATTTTGTGTCTCTGTCACTGGGTTCATAACCTTTGGAAATTTTTGTTTTTACCCTTTCCATGTTTTAAAATATTTTTCCTTGAGTAATTCTCTTCCCTCTTTGGAATCTTTGTTCCCCAACATAACCTTCTGTGATAGAGAAAGAATGTGATCTTTTTCCTCATATTCCCGTTGTTCCTTGCCAAGTGAAGTTTTCGCCCTTATGGGTGCTCCTGCAACCGATCAATCAGTTTTGCTCATGCAGCCTAGAGTGAAGACGATTGTCTAGAGGCAAAGGAGAAAATTTTCATTAGTGCCACTTCTTCTTCTTCTTCTCTCGGTCATCTAGGGAGGGGTTTGTTGTCCCTAAACTTCATTCAAAAATGGTTGAGAGGCTCGATCTTTGCAAATTGGTCCAATTGACGTCTCCTCTTATAGAAGTACCTCTCAGTCATCCCTAACTTCTTCCTTTGGATCTGATCAGGCTACTGCGGTGGACTCACCTACATCCTCCGTTCCTAAGGTCACCATTGGTGAGCGAGTCCTTTCTTCGGGGAATATTGGTGGTCACTCTGGAGAGGTAATGTATCCCTCTTTTTTTACATTGATTTCTTCCGATCCCTCCTCATCTGTACGAACTTTCCTCGTAATTTCTTTTTTGACTGGTTTTGTTTCTTCTAGTTCCAAGTATGTAGTTAGTGTAGCCCTAGCAGCAGGTCCAGATTTGAATGTAGCTGGGGGATTCGCAAAGGTTACTTTTGAGGAGATGGAAGAGTTCTTGGGGAGGCCAGTGGTTGCTGGGACGCAAGAAACTTTGATAGTTATTAGGGCATTCTCTTCTACTACTAGCTCCCATCCTTCTATTGCTTTTGCAGGTGAGTATCTCTCTCCCGCATTTTTTATATATATTATTGATAAGAAGGTGCTAACATCTTTCTTTGAAAATGCTGACTTTTTCCTTTCAGCCTTATTGTAGGTTTGTTTTCTTCTGACCAGCTGTCTAGTGCTCTAAAGTGTTCATACTCTGGCCTTAGCTTGTCTCCCCTTTCTCAGTGCTTCTGAGGAGAGACTTCAAGTTCGAGTGGACTGGCATTAGCTCCCGGATCCAACTCCATTAGTGGGACTGCTGCTTTTGCAAGTCAGAGCTCCTCCTAACCTTTTACTTTGGCTGGTGTCACTCTGAGGGGAAGGACATTGATACTGTACCTACTAGAGAACTTGATGATGGCAGCTGCCTTTGTCACCAGGCTTGCTTGCCCTAGTGACCTCTCCTGGGCTAATGAATGTAGTTGGGATGATTTGGTAGTAGATTCTACCCTTGACACATGCGGAACACAATCAGAAGGCAGGGTTTTATCGATCGAATGGAGGTCATAATGCAGCAGCTTGCTGCTGCTCAGGAGCAACAAGACCATGCAGTTGCTGATTTTTTTGCTGCAATAACAAATTTAAAGGAGGAGCAGGTCCACTTCAATGAACTGGAGGGAAATTCTTCGAAGCTTAACGTGAGGGAGGATGAGGCTCTGGCAGGTTGGGATACCACGGTCTTCACGCAGAAGGAGGCCGAGGATTCATTTAAAAGGGTAGAGGCCGAGCATGATGTTGCAGTGCTCACATAGAAAGAAGCCAAAACTCCCTTAAGAAGGTCGAGGTTGAGCGTGACACTACTGTGGTGGCTGTCAATGCCAAGGTGGAGTAGCTAGCCATAGTGGAGATAGAAGCTGCTGAGCGGGATGAGTCTTTGCAGTAGGAGGCTAGCATGTTGAGAGAGCAGCATGCCGTAGAGGTTAGTTGAATCTACTAGTTATGATTGGAGCAACTAGCTACAGAACCTGAGTACCGAGAGATATTGCTTTAGCAAATGGCTGAATATTTTAGGTAGGCCTTTAATTCCTGTAAGAAGAAGATTTCTAGAAAATTCCTCAAAATAGATCTAGACGATATTCAACCAGATGTGAAAGATTTGTAATTGTTGAACTTGTGTTAAATGAAAAGATATGCTTTTCTTTTTG
Source organism: Pouteria campechiana (assembly GCA_036873735.1). NCBI lineage: Eukaryota > Viridiplantae > Streptophyta > Magnoliopsida > Ericales > Sapotaceae > Pouteria > Pouteria campechiana. The sequence goes on from JAYJMB010005945.1 coordinate 9,740, forward strand.
CACATTTTATGTATAGTGATAATTGAATTTATGCATATAGACCAGGTCCTTTGAAAGAGATTTATAAGAGTTAGGAAAGGAGGGAGCAAATGCCCCTAGTGTTTGCTCCCTTCCGACTTATGTATTATAACGCTATAGGAAACACTTATTAATAGGTAGTTCTCCTATGCCATTACTGTTTGCAATCTTATATGAGCCATTGGCATAGGCATCTTGGAAGACATAAGGCCTTTCTTAATTGGGCTCAAACTTGCTAATTAACTTGCCACCCATCATTAGTTCAGTCCTTAGTTTGAGAACCAGATCACCCGAGCAATAAACTTGGTATTTAATTGATTGGTTATATGCCTTAGCCATGCCGGCTTGGTATAACTCGATCCTTTGTTTAGCTTGTAATCGTCTTTAATCTAGAGTTTCAAGCTCATCGAACCGTAACTTGGTTTGTTGATCTGTTTTCAACCTTAAGTGTATTGCAACTCTTAGTGATGACAATTGCACTTCCAAGGGCAAGACCGCTTCTGCCCCAAACACCAGAGAATATGGAGTTCCATTGGTTACTATTCGATGAGTGGTGTGATAAGCCCAAAGTACTTCTGGCAATTTGAGGTGCCATTGCTGCTTGTTCTTATCTATCATGCTTCTCATAATCCTTAGGATGGTCTTGTTGAATGCTTTTGCTTAGCCATTTCCTTGTGGATGATATGGTGTAGAGAACACATGTTTGATGCCTTGCTTTTGACAAAACCTTTCCATTTCTTCATTCCTAAATGAAGTGTTATTGTCCAATGTAATCTGGTAAGGGTTTCCATATCAATATGCGATCTTGAACTTGATGAACTCGATTACTTCTTTGGCTCTGACTCTCCTATACGAGTTAGCTTCCACCCATTTGGAGAAGTAATCAGTTGCTGCTAGAATATAGGCATGTCCCTTAGAAGATAGAGGGTTGATTGGGCTAATAATGTCAAATCCCCACCATGCAAACAACTAAGAAATGCTTGCAGGTACCAACTTTGATGATGGTATGTGTTGAATATCCCCATGACACTGACATTGAAGGCATGATTTGGTAAATTGCAATGAGCCTGAGACCATGGTAGGCCAGTAGTATACTAGACATTTGACCCATCTGTATAATCTTTGATCGGATGGATACCCACCACATTCACTAGAATGTGCTTGCATGAGCTCATATTGAATCTCTTTCCCATTAAGACAACTGAGCCAGAGTCCATCATATGCCCGTTGATATAGTGTATTATTATAATACATATACCAAGTAGCTCTTTTTCTTAGGGCTAATCTTTCTTGTGAGTTTTTAGGGAGGATTCCATATTGCAGGTAGTTGATGTACAGGATCCACCAATCATCTACTATTAGTTCCATACAGGCTATACATTCTGCTTGCTTAGAAGTCTCCTCATGATATGAGTCAAGAATGTGGCTTCATTACTCAACTTTGACAATGACTTCTTGGCCTCCAGTAACAGCTAGAGCCGTTGCCAAGTTTGCTAAAGCATTAGCAATGGTATTCTTGGTCCTTAGAATATGCCCAATGTTAACTTGAACAAGCTGATCTAATAGCCCTCACGCGATATCATAATACTAGCATAAACTGGGTTAGCAAACTTTATATTGATGGTTAATTATTGAACCACTAATTTTGAATCACTGGTGGTGCTGTCGTGGGCACCCAAATTTAGAACCTTGCTCCAATCTAATTTTCTGTAGTAGTGTGAGTAAG
>JAYJMB010005946.1:0-11483 GCA_036873735.1 Pouteria campechiana
TAACCACTTGCCATGATTCAAGGGAGTCAGTTGACTTTCGGACCAGATTCTAAGATCATAGAAAACATGACTTTACACCATTACACCATTAAATCCATTGTAAATGCAAGAGGGTGTTTTTAAAAAGAAAAAGGAAAAAAAAAAAATTACCAACATCCCTTCCATGGTGTTTAATAATAATTTTATTTTTATTATTATCTTTATTTTTTATCATTATTATTTCTATATCTATTTATTTTAACCTTATTCACTCTGAAATCATTCCTTTTATATTAGTATTCATTAATTTCATCCCATACATACATATTGCCCATCACACCCTCAAACGGACAGTATGCCATCACTACGTACAAACCCCTGCATCATTGGCAAACGCGTTTTTCCTTTCTCGTTTCATAAATTTCCAAGAAAAGCCGCAAAAGTCTAGATCAAGAGAAAAAAAAAAAAAAACTAAGGAAATGAAAAGAGTATTAATGGAGATACTTTAGCTTATAAATTAAATAAAAATATAAATATAAAAAAGCTACTTCTTTTATACAAATAGATAATAATCGAAATAAGTTTTAATGGGTATAATGGTAACTTCCCCTGCGTGATACCTCGTTAAAAATTATTTGGTTCGAACAAGAGTTTTCTTAATGCAATTGTTACCTAGAGTCATGTTTCGACCAATAGCTTATTTTATGATTAATATTAATATATTTAAATAAAAAGGTTTAATTATAGCCATTGATTAATTAATAATAAAAGAATTTTAAATTATGGTCTAAGATCTATTTTTCATTAAAATAATTCTCATAAAGTTTTAATTAAGTAATAAAAATATTTAACAGATCAAATTAAGGGGATTATTTTTCACATACCATCGGCAACTGGCAATAATGCAACAAGAACTTGAATTTCCAAATGCATCTACCCACTTATTATTAGATAATTCCTTCTCTTTTTTATTCTAAAGAAAAGGAAAGATGGCTGCCTTTTGATAAATAGTATAATTTCTTTCACGCCTCATTACTTGCGGTTGCTAGTCATGTGCACATGGCAATTTGTTTATAGGAAAAATATCATATATTAGTCAACGCTTTGGTAATCTTGTGTGGGAAAACCAACCCTTTCATGGGTCATTTGCCATTCTGCTGAATTGTGGCAATTATGATGGTTTATTTTTTATAAAAAAATTTATCGTAATCCAAAATTCCAAATTCAAAGTTCAGATATGGAAAAGGCCTTTTTTTTTCACTTTATAACCCATTACATACTCGTCTCCACTCTTTCCCACTCACAAAGATGACAACTTTCTACGTGGAAACCTTTTCAATGTAGGCTTTCACGTGAAAATTCTTAGGTTAAATTTTAAATTAATGAATTTATAAAATTCAATCCATTCATCATGTCTGTCATCACTTGTTTAGTTAAGATTTTAAAAAAATTATATCATGTGGAGACTTAAGACAATTTAAACATCAACATGTCAAGCAGTAGTTATTTAAGCGGACATATTCATGTGCTATTTTATTATATATATATATATATATATCTTAATTAAAAATCATAATAAAAACTCGGTTTTGGACCACACCCAACTGGTTGGGGTTTCTGATATTGGCATTAATGTTTATGGAAGGGCCCATCGCTCAAGCACATGGCATGTGGGGGGCGCATGAGTGTGCATCTGATTCACAACTAACGAGGTTCATTGAAGTTCCTGCCATGCCATGGCACAGTTCTAATAAATTGCCATGAAAGCAAGTAGGTATATATAAAGCAGATTTTTTTTTTAAAAGAAACTGTTGAGCATGAAGTCATGTGGAAATAAGTAATTCAAAAGAAAAAAAAAAAAAAAAACAGCTATGTTACATGAAATCAGGTGGGTATATATTGAAAAAAGTAAAAGGGAAGAAAGCTATGATTTGACCCGTTATTGTAGATGAAGAAAGATTGTTCAGAAGAGACGAGGGGATTCTATATTGGCATTTGCGGGTAAATTCTACGAAATCAATTTTGCTTCTGCTCATTTTTACATTTTTTTTTAATATTGCTAATATTACATATACTTGCGCTAGAATTTTATTAGTTCAAATACCTATAACCTATGTAACATGCCTACTCAAAATGTTTTAACTATTGAACATCATATATTCCGGCGGAATTCACGTAGCTAAGAATATCTAGGCAAAATATTTATTAAAATTACCTAGATTTAAAAAAAAATCCTTGCAAAACAGAGAAATTCCGCTCTTTTTGCTGACACAACCTGACAACCGTACTTACAAAATCTCAATCACCCCGCCGTGAATTCTGCCGGTTACGAACGTGGGGATGCCCATTACAAGCACCATATAATGTTCATTATAATGACATGCAACCTGTCCACCTTATTTACCATTATTTATTGATTAAGGCCTGTTTGCTTCCACGCCCCGAGCTATGCTTGGGCAATTTTACATGTGCGTTTGACAATAGTTTCAAAAGCTCTTCACCCATCAAAGTTTCAATTACTACCTAATTGATAAGTTTTTTTTTATACTTATTTGTATTAATATTATTTTTTAAATTACAAAAATAATTTTTTTTTATATTTCTTTTTATGTTAATTTTTCACTAGGATAATTAACTTTTAATATGGGCAATGTACAAAATATTATTTATTTATTTACATTTATATGCTTAATTTTAACTAATAAGCAATAAATCTCATATATATCTAAAGGAATATTTTATAAGTTTAAATTATTTGAAACGTATATAGTAGAAATCCTTTTTCCTTATAAAATAAGATTACATCTGCTTACTGTACAGCTTAAATTTTATGTAAAAATTTTACCACAACTTATATATATAGTTTCATCGTATATCTATATTAATATTAAAAATCTCAAGTACTTTTCTTCTCTTAAGTTAATAATCTATATTAAAAATATTTTATTATTAGAACTTATTTTAAATCTTAAAATTTTGATATATATTATATTATTTACATAATTCTTTTTAAAATAACTAGTAATGAAGTTAAAGAATAATTTTTTATTTTTATTTTTTATTTGCATAATAAAAGTACTTTTATTATATTATAGTCAAACAGATATATAATACTAAAAGTAATTTTAAATCGTGTCTCAATTGAATCGGCAAGTATGGAGGGATAGGTTTTTGATGCCGCCTCTATCCTGATTTGACATTGTGTATTTGCCATTAAGTGAACAATCCACATCAACCAATTGACCGATAGGGACAATCTGACTTCGGCTACCTCCTCGCCACACCGGATCCCTACCCCTATCACTGGAAATCAAAAGGAATTGCAACGGTCCGTGGATCTTTCCTCCTCATCGTTTGCAATACTCCCTCAACTTTCAACAAGGATGATCCTTTCCCTCTCTCCTCATAAAATTTTCAATGATTGTTGCTTTAGTTTCAAGCAATTTTTTTAGAGTTTGACGAATGTTTGAATTTAGGCAACATACGCAGGAAGGGATGGGTTTTCTTGCCGTCGTTGATTGACGTTACACTGTCGCTGTCGATCGCAGAACGAACGATCTGATCCGACCATAAAATTTCTGGGGGTGAAGGTTGTAATAAACCTTAACAAAAAATAATAATAATAATAAAAAGATTTATTGCGATTTGTCTTTTTATGCTGATGTGGCAAAGATTGAAATTCAGACTGTAGAAGTTGAGATTTAAAAGATTTAATTATTATTTAAATCTCAACAACCCGTGCAGCTTGGATGGTCAGAACCATGGTTAATAAGAGTAGAGGTCAAGGGTTCGAGTTCAGAATTGTGAGAAATTGATTAAATTATTTTTTTCTTTCTTCTTCTCGCTTTTGAGATGTAGGACCCACATAAGGATAAACCTCATCCTTATCAAGTAGAAGTGGGTAGTTATAATACAAAAAGATAACTTTTGTAAAGGGAGTTTTTACTTTTTAAAAGGGGGAGGAATTCTAAAAAAAAGAGAGGAGACTCTTTGCTGCTGCGAAAAAATTAGAAAGGAGGAAGGAGAAAGAAAAGAGGATTACGATTTTATCTTTGAAATGGTAAGTAGAAAGTTTTGCATTATTTAGATATTTTTTAAGTAGTGCAAAGAAGATGAATGCATAAACTAGATATTTTGGGTTGATGCATTAGATTTATATATGAATTGATTTGTTAATGCATAGATTTATTTAAAGAAAGCATATTAATTAGATTTAGTATGAATTAATATGCTAGATAAAATGTAGATTTAAATAAATAATTTAAATAAATTTAATACATGTATAGAATTATAAATTTTAGATTTATATTCTTTGGAATGATTTAGAAATATTCTTCATGATTTATATATTCTATTTTGTTGGATTTTATATTATGCTTAGAAAGATTAAACTATCATAAGTGCAGAATAAATTGTATGAAATGCGTCAATAAGATTCACCCTTTATTCTTTGCTGGACGCATGTACGGAGGAGTTCAGGTGACTTGAAATTTTCATTACAATAATCTGCAAAAGCTTTTATATTTATTAGATGTTATTCGTCAGACATTGGGAATGAAACATATGATGTGTTTTGCTTGGGATTGAGATTCGTTCCATGTAATGGGGATTGCATGTAAGTACACAGACTAGAAACAAAGAGAATTTTTATGAGACAGAAACATGAAATTCTATGTTATGAGCATGATGTAAATCAGTTAGATTTTTATGTTAGGCTTGAGATGATCTATTATAATATTTTTGAAATACTATCATTGAGAATGATGTAAATTATTCCGGATTATTAGAAATAACATTTCAACAGATTTGGAGAAATTTGGAATTCATATTTTATGCAAGAAATAGATTAAAATTCCCAAGTTTTATGGATTTTCCATAAGGACCGAAATTCCAGATTTTTATTGGTATTAGATTTCAAAAAAAGAAAAAAACTAGATTTCAGATGAAGATTTGGATGGCCTAATTAGGTGGGACAGCGTCCCACCATCCCTGCCAATTCCCCAATGCCTCTGCCCATCTCCCCATCTCTGCCTCCATTCACCATCTGAGAGGGGATGCCTGGGCCTGCCAAGGCCTAGCCCAATGTCCCACCCATTCGTCCAGCCTAAGTGAAAGGAGTAGGCCTGGGTAGGCTAGAGCCCACGCCTACAGAACAAATCTAGACCCAGCAGGCCTCAGCCTAGGTGCCAAATGCAGCCTGCAAGTCGAGCCCAGGCGACTGATGGGGCCTAGACTCTAGACCGAGCCCAGCGGTCCATGGCCCAGGCGGTCTGTCGGCAGTGGCGACACCGCCAGATCACGCCGGTGATGGCCAATGGACGACCAGATTTTGTCCTTTCATTTTGGACTTCCTAATCTCCATTTTGGACGATCAGATAGTCATTTTTAGGATTTTTGGACCTTTCGGACATACTATATGGGTTAGATTTTCCAAATTATGGTCAAATCATAAAGTTAGATAGAATTATAACCAACGGTTGAGATTTTTCTTCCCTAGATTTGATTTTATGGTTCATCAAGCTGGTTAGATGATTATTAGAATTAATTATCCAATAGCTGATAGCTTAAATTAAGTTAAAAGAGTAATATATTAAGAGGAATGCAAGATTTAGTATTTGTGTAAAATTTTAATTAACATATGTGCTAAGAATCTATTTCTTCTTACTGAGTTTTATACTCACCCCCTTTGCTTCCTCTTACAGATGGTCCATCTCAAGAAAAGTAAGGGTTTTGATAGAAGACTATTGGATTTTAAAGTCTTTCAATTACCTTATTTTAATTAAATTTGCTTGAGATGTATTAGATAATATTTTTAATACTGACATGCTAGAATTTTCTTTCATGTGAATGTATATTAGAAAATAATATAATCACAATCCTTCTCCTTTCTATTATTTGTCTGTTAGTGCTTTGTCCTGATACAATTAAATTATTTAAGTGTGGTAGATCTTGAAAAAACCCACTTTACTGCCAGCATGGCATTGTCATCCTAGGGTGGGTCCAGAGGTCTTTCCTCAACACCAGATCCGCATCAACGGAAAAAACTCACCATCTAACCTGCTTCCTTGGCTTTAGGCCTTCAACATTCTTCCATAGCTGACAATGCAACCACAACCACGACTCTCAACAGAGATCACCCTCTCCATCTCTCTTCATAAAAATTTTGACATATGCTATTTTAATGTTAAGCAAATCTTAGAGTTTGATGATGTTTAAATCTGGGTAAAACATGCAGAGAATAAACCTATGATCAACTCATCAGTGTTTAAAAAAACCCCTTTCTCTTCTTATGATGAAGGTAGCCAAACATGCGCTTCTGCGGCTTCGATCGTGCACTTCCACGGTTCCATCAGAGGACGCCGATTCCATCGAGATGCCAGGCAACCAACTACGTCCAAAATCTATTTTCGCAAATCTATGTCACACATACATCTGCTTCCCCAAATCCCTAAGCAGGTACATCTGCTTTAGCAATAAGAGGGAAAGTGCTTGATGTTGCTTCCATAAACCACGCTCGGAACATCTCGCTTAGGGAGTGTAAGGCCCTAAAAATTTTAGATATGTAAATTTTAATTTTTGTTAATTTTTGCCTGTTTGGCATGAAGTATAATTAAATTTTTGAGAAATTATATGTAAGACACACGAAGATGAAGATGTATGTATGATGTGGAAATTCCAAGTGATTTATTAATTTATACGTGAAATTTGAGGTTTAATTATTAAGTGGGTGAGTAATGGCCCATAAATTGATTAAGGCATAATAATAATTATTTAAATAATATTATTTTTATTTAATTAAGAGAAATTATTTATATAATCAATGTACATATGAGGGTGATGATTAAGGGGTGTATTAATTATATTTAATTAAGAAAATTACATAGAAAATAGGTGCATGTGTATGCTTTGGGACATACATCATTGGAGCACCAAAATAGAGCCAAGATAGATACTCCATCTCCCCCATCCCTTTCTATTCGTTGCCTTCATTCTCCCTCCTCATGCCACTCTCAAACAAATCTTATGATGTTGATTTTTGTTGTGGATTTGATAGAGAAAAATTGGTTTATGCATGCTTTGATCATTCACAATGATTGGAGCTCACTTCCCCTCTCTTGAACGTGGATTAAAAGGAAGAAAATTCTGTTTCTCCTAGCACAACTACTGCAATCCATGGGAATTTGGAGTATTAGCTAGAATTTCATTTTAAGGGAGATTGACTCATGAATTCAAGAAGTAAATATCTTCCTTAATCTATTTCACCCAATTTCATTTTCTAGGGTTTATTTATATGTAAAAGATGGCTGTTTAGCATCTGTTTGGGCATGACTTAATGGGGTTTCATAAGGCTATTAGATATCCTATTAATCATCCTATTAATTGTAATGTATTTGGCATGATTTGGGCATGGAAATTCACCCTTATTGCTGTCCACAGAATCGGACAGCAATGTGGGGGCGTGAATGACCTGCTTGGACATGGGTTGATGTTGGGTAGTTGTTGGAACAAAATTGGAGTGTAAATAAACTATTTTTGATGTTAATTAGATGTTAATGATGTTAGGAATGATGAACATGTAATTGAAAGTGCGTAAACCCTAATGATTATTGCTGAAAAAAAACTAATGCTATGCATATCACGGATTTGATAAAATGCATGTATGGAAGTCATGGACAGGTAGGTTGAATGAAGCAAGATTTTTTTGAGTTGTTTTTAAGGAAATTTTGAAAGTGATTAAGGGCTGGTTAAGGGGTGTGTCCCAAAATTAATTGGCAGTGGAAATTTCATACTAATTAAAGTAAGCAGGTGTTTTAAAATGTATCTCTTTTGGACAGTTTAATGCTGAAATTTTGGACACCAATGTTTAATGCAATATGACATGTCATGTGCTAATTTAAATATGATTTAATTACTTCATTTAATCATGTTTAATGCCCTCATTTAGCATATGTGATTTGCATTAAAAAATAATTGAAAATAGATTGGAAATCGCATTGAAAACAGAACATGTGCATTGAAATTAAATGCTTATCAAGTACCCCTCTTGAGCTTGATTAAAATACTATAAAATAAATTTATTTTGTAAATATAAAAATATTTGATTATATTTCATATGTTGGACTAGACATTTGCAAATTTAGTGGAAAATTCCAACACTATTAGGTCCAAAAAAATCTAAAAAATAAATACCATGAAATTCGCTGCTGTTAGAGTGTCCATTCTAAAATTACATATGATACTGATGGCCTCCCAATTTTGACCCATAAATTAATTGATTTAGAAAACTTGGTAAATAGAAGATTTGTAGATATTGAAATTATCTTTCAAATGACATACGAATCAATGGGTGGCATTGTCTTAAGATTTATGGATATTAAAATTTATCTTTCCAATGGGTGGCATTGTCTGATAATGGATCCGTATTCGCTGCTGGAGGTCCGCACGGTTATTCTGTTTGTGTCATCATAGGCCCTTGGAGTGGATTCACTGCTCAATCGGATTCCGTCGGCTTTGTAACTGCTAGAACAGATTTGCTTCCATTTGTTTTATTTAATTTTCTTACACGTTCAACTAGAAAATTAGCCAAGATTTGGCCCTTAACAGCTATCATCGGCACAAACTCAATGTAAAATTTGTTGAGTTCTATGGACTACTTGACGAAGCATCCTGACAACTCCATTTTTGCAGAAGTTGCCTAAGTGGCTGGTCCATATAAACTCAGATTGGATGGCCTTGAAAGTACGGTAAGAGCCTTCTTGCAGTGATCACCAGAGCATAGGTAATTTTTTAATAGTAGGATACCTTATCTCTGCATCTCTCAAGATCTTGCTAATATAATATATGGGTCTCTGAGCACTTGTTCCCTGAACAATGTCATTGTTATGGTCTCGGGTTCAGTAGTGAGGTAGAGGCATAGGGTCTTCCCCTTCTCCAATGCACTTACCAGAGGGACAAAGACTAGATATAATTTGAGTTCATCAAAGGCTCTCCGTGTCTCCTTGCTAATCTCTTCTATGTTTAGGCTTGCTTTTGTTCCCTTTTGGGGCATTTTAAAGTGATAGACTGGACAAGAATCGATTAAGTGTTGCTAATCAATCCATCAGGTGCTGGAGCTCTTTGTTGCTATTGGGTATTGTCATGTATTAGATGACTTAAATTTTTTCAAGTTTTGCCTTGATACCCCTCTGTGAAATAAAAAATCCTAGTAATTTTTCTGATGAAAATACCAAAAATGCACTTCTGGGGGTTTAATTTTATCATGTAACTTTTGAGGGTGTGAAACATTTCTTCTAGACCTTAAATATGGTGGCACCAAGATTTACTTTTTACCACCATATCGTCGACGTATGCTTTCATATTTATGCTGATTTGTTATTTGTATAAGCTATTCACCATTCTTTGATAAGTAGGTTGGGCATTTTTCAATTTGAACGACATTACTTTGTAATAGAATGTGCCAACATCAGTGATGAAGGCAGTCTTCTCTTGGTCAAGCTTGTGCATTTGGATTTGGTGTTACTCTGAGAAAGCATCCATAAAGGTGAGCAACTCATAGTCAACGGTAGTGTTTACAAGTTGGTCGATGTTGGGGAGAGGGTAGCTGTCTTTTGGGCACGCTTTGTTGAACAGGGTAAATTCCACACACATGCACCATTTTTCGATGGCTTTCTTCACCATGACCACCTTGGTTAGCCATTCAGGGTATTGCATTGGTCTAATAAATCTGACTTTGAGCAATTTATCTACCTCTATTGTAATGGCTTCCTTTTTCTCTTGTGAGAATAGCCTCTTCTTCTGCCTAATTGGTTTGTGAACGTCGTCGACATCTAGCTTATGGGAGATGATTAACAGATCCAATTTGAAAATATTCGAAGGTTCCCAGGTGAACATGTCGGCATTCTTTCTTAGCAGATCCATTAACTTTTAGCGAAGCGGGGCTTCTATGGCGGAGCTAACATGGATTGTTCTTTTTGTGGAGCTAGGGACAAGCGAAGCTATCTCTAGTGGTTCTATTGGCTCGCTCCTGGTGTCCATGGTATCGATTAGCATATTGCATGATACCTTTTCCTTCAATGATATTTCATAATACTCTTGGGTGATCTTTTAATCTCCTCTGGCTGTACCTATTCCATCAAATGTAGGGAACTTAATAGCCGTGTGGTATGTAGATACCATCGTCTTCATTTTGTTGAGGCCAGAGCATCTCAGGATAGCGTTGTATGCTAATGGTATGTTCACTACCATGAAATCTAGGGGTGTGGTAGTCCTCTTAGGGTTATCTCCCATTGTGAATGGGAGGATAATGATTCCTTCTGGAAAAACTCTGTCTCCAGCAAAGCCCGTTAGTCGTCCCTCTACTACCCGTAGCGCTTTCTTGCCAATCTGCATCTTTTCAAAGCAGTGGTAGAATAGAATGTTTACGAAAGTGCCGCTATCTACCATGATTCTTTTCACTTGGAAGTTTGATATTATTGCTACAATGATAACTGCATCATCCTGTCCACTAGACATGCTCGCCATATCTTTCTAGGAGAAAATAATTGGAAAATCTTTTTTTTTCTCTTTCGCTTGGAACTTTGTCCGACCAAATTTACATGGTAGCAAATCTGTCAGCGATCTGGCTACGGGATCACCAGTGATGATGTTGATGATTTCTGTTATAGGTTAGTTCACTTCTGTTGTGGGGTCTCTGACATCTCTCCTTGTGACTGCAAGATTTTGGAGTCAACCCTCTCTCCTGCCTGATGTCCTCTGGGGGTAACCTTTAAGGCAGTGTAGTAATCTTCTGTATCGTGGTTGATGTTCTTATGATACAGGCAATATTTTTTAGCATCTAGGCTCCGTCTGCTTTTGATGGCGGGTGGATTACGAATCTGATATCCTTAGTTTTGGATCTTGAGGAGTTCGTGTGCTGCGGGATGATTGAGGGGGGTTATGGGAGCCCTTGACGGCCTACCTCAAGCAAATCTGTGGTTGTTGTCATCCCAGCACTATGGAGGGGAGTGGTTATCTCGACGTCTCGGGGGGGGTAGATGGTTCGACACCTAGGGGGAGAGTAGTCATCTAAGCATCTCGGGGAAGGGTGATCGTCCCGGCATCTTGGGGGAGAGCATCTTCGTCCCCTCCTAGCATTTTTGTCTACCTCGATGTCTTTGTTTATGGCCTCCAAGAGCTTCGAGTAGTCTTTGGGGGGGCCATAAGTGGAGTTGATACCTCACGTTGGTGTTCGAGATGCCATCTTGTAGTGCTTCTAATGCCAAAAATGTCCTTAAACTTAAAAAATTAAAAAATAATATTTATAAAATTCTAAAAAGGGTAAAATTTTGTTTATAAGCATATTACATGTTGATTTAAAAGTTTCTAAAAAATAAAAAAATACTATTTTGAGACCGATCTCAAAGCTGCCCATGTAAGACCGGTCTCACATGATGGCAACCCTATATATATATATATATATATATATATATATATATATATATGAGAAGGGTTTATATACACTCGGT
>JAYJMB010005947.1:0-11481 GCA_036873735.1 Pouteria campechiana
CTGGCGTACGCAATTCTTCCGCAAACGCAATTCTTCCGCAAACGCAATTCTTCTGGCGTACGCAATTCTTCCGCAAATGCAAGTCTTCCGCAAACGCAATTCTTCAGTTGGTATCAGAGTTGATTTCAAAACCAATATGACTTGAGATCAGAGGTTCGAATGTGAACTATAGAAAGTCATTATGAGGCGCCTTTTGGGTCAGAAGAGTAGGCCTAAAATGGGCAAAACCGTGTGGGCTCTGCATGCTAGCGGGATCTAGTGGGCCCAAAGCGGACAATACTTCACATTAGCTAGAGTTGGGGGTGTTACAACTTACATTATAAAAAAGAAATCACTTTCTTAACCTAGGCATTTCATCAAATATATAGTATACACCTTGAAATTTCTCAATAAATGCCTTGATCGCTTCTCAAATTCAATCCCATTATACACCCACTCCTACCACATACAATCTTGCAACATTCACCCAACAAAAACCATACCCAAATTGGCACAAGCAATTCACTAAATACTTGATGTGCACAACTTCAACCAAGCTCTATATACAAAAACCCAACTCCAAATCTTCTCAAACCATCACAAAAGCAAAGCACTTCACCAAGAAAGACAATAGAATAAAGATTGAGATTATCTAAGTAACTTATGATTCCAAGAGATGTGCACAAAGTTGTCAACCCATCTTGAAACATTTCTTGAAGAAAATGATGAATAGTGGAATGGGGGAGTTGAATCTAGGGGAATGGAAAAAGGAAGAGTTTGGGTGTGAATCTTTGAGTTTTGGAGTGTAGGAATGGATTTAGGGTTTTGAGAGAAAGAGAGAGAGAGAGATGAGAGCTTGAGTGAAAAGGGGAGATAGAAAAGGGTGTGTGCATGTGGGCTTTAAGGGAGGCCATGAAGTGGCGCAGCCGCTGGGTATATAACATATATCTATATCTATATATATATATATATTGAAAGATCTAGCACCAGGTTGCTACCTTTGCCTTGTGGTTTTGCTACCTTGAACATAACTTTTCCATGTTATTCCATCACCCTAATTTGATCTCCTTGCTTGAAGTTCTTATTTATGCATTTAACCTATCAAATATGAAATAACAATATATTAAGTATAACAAATAGGAAAATATAGATGTAATCTAATGACTTAATAATCAAAGCAAGCTTATTTAAACTAATGCAACTAGCCTACTTTATTAATGCAAAAATATCACTACTTCTAGAAAATTGACAAGAATGAAAAATAATAACTTGGGTTGTCTCCCAAGAAGTGCTTTATTTAACAACTAGGCAAGATGGACTCCCTTTTTGTACAAATTTTCAACACTTCATTCAGCTGCAATTGCTTTGGCTTGCTCTGGTTAGATAGGCAACTTCCCTGGTTTGTGACTCTGTATTGCTTTTACAATTTGTCATAACTAGGTTTCCATCTTTTTCATGGATGCCTCCAAGTTATGAAACCTGGAATTAATGTTTTGGAATTTGGTTGAATGATTCTGGAGATCGAATTGTGTTGCTTGCATGAAACTCTGCAGTGTTTCTTCAAGCGTAGGCTTTTTTGGTTGAGGTTAAAACTATTGGGATTATTGTATAATTCTGATGATAATAAAACTTTTCTTAAGACTTGATACTAATGATGATTTTAGTCTAGGAAGCTGAAATGAAGACAAATATGCTTGGCATGAATAATCATTATTGCAATATTTAGAATGTAAGCAAATTACATAAATTATTTTAAAGAATGAAGAATTCATTATGATCCATAGTGCATTAACCTTGTTTATTATATGTTGGATCATAGACATACCATATGCTTTATGAAGTTATCACTTTAAGCTTTCATTAGAAAAATAATATGTAATTTATATATATTCTACAACTTGTGAAAATCATGTTCGGATAAATATATTTTGATAAGTGTGCTTCATAAATGATATTCTTTTCTTTACATTAAAAAAATTATGCTTAAATGAGCATAGAGATACAAAATCATGATTTAAAGTATATATCCATGCTTTACAACTTATGCAAATTACATATTGATAATTATATTATGATTTACAATAAAAAATATAATGAAAAATGTCAAGCTAATAATGTGGCAAAATTACAAAAATTTTCAAGTGCATGTATGTTGCTACAGTACTTTTGTTACAGTGCTACTACAATGACTAACGAAGTGGAATTGTCTATAGCGATAGACGAAGTGAAATTGCTATAGTGATATGCTATAATGATATCCTACAATAATCGTTAGACGAAATAGAAGCATTAGATGATGGAGCAGGCGAATTGCTATAGTAATTTGCTAGAGTAGCTTGCTATAGTGTAACAGACAAAGCTTAAGGCGACCAGCAAACAAAGTAATATATAAAGCGGCGAGGTGTTATAGTAATCTGTTATAGTAAAGTTGCTATAGTAATTCTGCTAGAGTACCAGCAAATAAATATTCATTTGATACTAGAGACAAATAACAGACAAAGCATTGTGATAGTAATCGTTACAGTAACCTGCTATAGTACTGATAGACAAAGCTAGCTAATTCGTCTGCTACTTCTTCAGACAAAGCAATGCTATAGTGGCACTACTATAATAACTTGCTATAGTAAAAATTTGCTATTTTCAAATATAAAAAATTCAACACTCTGCAATAGTTATCTTGCAACAATATTCTTCCAAGCAGTCCACAATATTTTTGGATTGTAAAAATAGACAATCCATTGAAGGAGAACAAAATGCTTCAAGGTTTTAAGTTCTAAATAAGAATTAAATATCAAGAACCCATTCATATCTTTAAGTAAAGGATTGCAAATATTTATTCTAACCATCATCCATACTTCAGAAAGTTTGAGTTATAGAGATTTTGAAACATGCTCAATTGTCAATTTGAATATTCGATTAAAAATCTCAAGAAACAATGAAAAAGCAGCGGATGGAAGAAGTTCAAAGAGAAAAACGCATCTCTCTGAGAATGAAGAAGCCCAACTTCATCTATGGACAAAGTAGGAGATAAAGAGATTCTGTCTAGCTAGAAAGAGACTTCATCTAATACCTACTTCAGACAAATGTAATAAAGCACCGATTAAAGTGGAGGGCCTAAATCTGTCAAAATTTATTGTTTTCTTTCCAAAATCATGAAACAAGTCAGAGCTGCAGCATCTTCTCATTTGCCAGTTACCTAAACCAACTATTCACCTTTTTCTATTTTAAAGTCGGCACTGCAGAATGGCTCTAAGTATATAGGAATTAATTAGGAGATAACATTTTCAAATTAGAGATTATCAGAATGGTCTTCTACATTTCTTTCTTGCTTATCTACTTTCGTCTCTACATTTAATAAAGATCATCTTCCTCCAACAGTCTAGTTTTGAAGAGGGCTATTTTAGGAGAAGAGATAAGACGATTCAAGGTGGTGAAGGAATACTTTTTAGATGGGCTTAATCTTATGCAAATCCTTTCACCCATGGCTAAGAGCTTAAACCATCATTTATCCTTTATGAGCTTTAATCTACAAATCTTTATGACCATTGTTTTTACATTTTGGGAAGATTCTTCTGTATTGTTAGAGCTGTAAAAGATTATATCTTCTCCTATGCTTCATCGTAATACTTTGTAAAGTGTCAATTTTTTGGTTAATCTGAAAAATCAGAGAGTTATTGGTGAGCTCTAAGAAACCATCAAGTTTTCTGATAATCTTAGAAACCAGTGAGTTTCTTGGTGAGCTTGTGAAAACTAGAAAAGTGCTAGGAGCACTTTGTATTTTCATTATATGGGATATAGTGGAACTCAATTCACAATGAGTGTGTGCTCTTTGAAGAGTGGATGCAGGGATGGAGTTCCTGAACTACTATAAAAATTTTATTGTCTGTGTGTGTGTTTACTTGCTTGTTTTATCTTTCATGTACTTTACTATTTTCATTATTTATCTTACAATACACCACACGCAATCACGAAAAAAGGAAAATGGTCTAACCGGGGTTAAGCAATGAATTTTTATATACCCAATTCACCCCTCTCCTCTTGGGTTAAGCCATAGTTTGGGAACTAACAAGTGATATCAGAGTGGATTACATAACTAATTGTAGAGATCCGCTTAGTTAACCCAATACTAGCATCCTTTATGTTCTACAAAGGATATTCCACCTCCCAACTTCCATACTCTGATGGTTCAAACTATGTTCAATGGAAGAGAAGGTTAGAAATTAATCTTATGGCCAACGACCTTGATTTATGGAAAATTATTTTTATTGGCATAAGTGAAGATGAAACAAGAGCAGAGCTGAAAGTGCTAAAAGCTCACAATATGCTTTCTATCCCACCATTTGCAAGGATATATTGGCTTATAAGTTAATACGAGAAATCTTTAGATAAGCCAAAGATGAATTAGTAAGTGGCAAAATACTTCGCACTCACACACACTACTTGTGTTACTGTTAAAAACTAATTTGATTACAGGAAATTAAGGAAAGGAGAAAACATACTCTTGAAGAAGAAGAAGGAAAAGAAAGGAGACTTGGTCTAAAGAAACAAAATGAAAATCTCATGAAATATCAAGTCCCTTCGAAATAAAAAGGAAAGGTAAGTGCAGATAAGACACTTAAACTCGAATGACTTCATTAAATATGTCATTATTTTAATTATTGAAATTTTTACTTGCACATTTCTTTCCATTCATTCTTTTGTTAATAAGTATCCATGCTTAATTTTTCAATTAATTATTTTTGTCTACTTACAATCTATAGAAATAAATTTACTTTCAAAATATTTACATTCTTATTTTTGATTACTTATATTTGATTAGTTATCTGCTTACCTTCATTAGTAGAATCAAAGTTTATTCTTTGAATTTTTATATTTCATTTATATAATGTTGAGAAATAGAGTTTATAGTTAGAATCTTGTCTAAATACCTTCATTTATATATTGATTAGAATTCAACTTTGAAACTATACTTGCTATTGATCCTTATACTTCATTTGTACATCAACAGAAATTAAAAGCTACACTTAAAATTTTAATTGATTAGCTAACTATACATTTATAGAAATAAAGATTCATTTATAGTGTAGTTCATACATACTCTGTTTATTCATGTATATACATAGGAGAATATAGAATTCACACTAGGATTAATAAAACCTTGAAAAACATAAAGTAAAACTCTTAAAATAATCAGGAAGTAAGAAAAATATAAGTATTCAGAAAATAAGTAGTCTGAAACTAACAATTCCTAAAAAGAGATATAATTAAACGAAGAGTAAAAATACCAAAATTGAAACATAATTTGAATCTAAATTTAGAGACACCTAGAAAAAGAAAAACATTCGTGTAAGAAGTAAACAGATTAAGTAATGAATGATCCATTCAAAATGATGTAGTGCATTCTATTTTGCTGAGCAGTCTAGATTCTTAACTGCATACTATTTCATGATAAAAAGGAATTACACTATTTTAGTTGCTACATAAAGCTCACATCTATTTGATTTTGCTAATGAAAGAAAAAGTGCATGAATCTCTCAAATGTACACAGGAAAAGCTTGAAATAAGCAAGAAGGATAATGATGAGAAAATAGGATCATCTTCTCAATCTACAAACTTCAAGCTGAAGAAAGAAAATCAAGAGCTAAAATGAAAAGTCAAGATTAGCATCATCATTTATGAGCTCAAATCCAGAAATTGAAAAAGGAAGTGATAAAAGAGATAAGTTTGCCAAACTTGACATATATTTGATTGATAAGCACATTGAACATATGTATTTTACTGCTACACATTCTTCATGTTCCTGAAATTTACATCTAATTGCTTTGGATTTGAATAGATATGAATTCATTATTTCTGAACTAAATCATTTTGAAAATTTAAATTGATATGCAAAATAACTAAGTCCCAAGGCATAGTCAAGTCTATTTGAGAAACCTCATGGTTTAAGGTCTCGAATAGGCATTCCATGCCTAGCCATTCATTTTGTAATCATCATTAAGGCTTGAATCCCCAAGATTGATACAATTAATAAAATAACTTAAATCTTTATGAATGCTTGAAAGTTATACTTATGTCATGAATTACTACATCTTATTTATTATTCCCACCATTCATGACTATAATATTTGCAAGAATGTTTGAGCATATACATCTTAAAATTGTATAATGAGGAAATTAAAATAATATGTGATAATCTGTTTCCTCCCAAATTACTTTCTGCAACTTTTGCATTGTTTAAAGCAGTTTTAGTATTTTGATCATAATATTTGTTATAGTAAAGTTGCTACAAGAACGCTGCTACAGTACCAACAAATAGATATTTGTCTGATACTTGAGATAAATAACAGATGAAGCACTATTACGTACTACGGTACCAACAAACAAAGCCAGCTAATTCATCTACTACTTACTTCAGACAAAGCGGTGCTATAGTGATGCTACTATAGTAATGCACTACAGTAACTTGCTGCAGTGAAAATTCGCTGTTTTCAAATATTAAAAATTCAACACTTTGCAATAGCTCATCTTGCAATAATATTCTTCCAAGTGCTCCACAATATTTCTGGATTGTAAAAATAGACAATCTATTAAAGGAGAACAAAATGCTTGAAGGTTCTAAGTGCTAAACAAGAATCAAACATTAAAAACCCATTCATATCTCTAAGTGAAGTACTGCAAATATTTGTTTCAACCATCTGCTACACTTCACAAAGTTTGATTTATAGATATTTCAAAACATGCTCAAAGATGTTAATTTGAATACTCAATTCAAAATCTCAAGAAATAATGAAAAGACAATGGATGGAAGAAGAAGTTCAAAGAGGAAAACACATCTGTCTGAAAATGAAGAAGCTTAACTTCATCTATGTCACGCCCCACCTTCCGAGGAGCGACTTATTATTTTACACTATATTTCACCTCGAATTTGCCCACTTTTAGGGTGGGGTGCTCTGCCCAAAATTTGGTAGAGCCTAACCTGAATAGATGAGTTTTCCACCTGTACAATTATATATTAATTAAATTAATGTAATGATACAATTTCTAGGGACAAACATCCAATTACCCACAGCCTAGAATCTGGGTTGAATCATGATGGCAATCTAATCCTTAAAATCCATTACAAAGTGATGATTAAATCATTAAGACATGCCACTAAATACAAATACCTCATTATAATAGGCCATTCAATTATACATCAAATAAAATCTCCTAACTACAATTATACAATCCAAATGAATTACAAATCCAAATTATTCTATCATAAGAATAATGTCTTCAAAGCAAGCTCACTAGTCCTAAGCCTCAGTTGGGATTCTTTACCTGATCTGCCAACTAAAAAAATAAAATAAGAAGGCGTGGGTCCGGGCAACTTGGTAAATAGACAAACATAATAAACAACAATTAATCCACAAATAATTCATGTTATATCAAACAATCGATATCTAACAATGAATAACACATAAAGAAATCCATGTTATTTCCACTCAATTAATCAAACTCATATTGAAACAATCTTTAAGTTAAACATACAACAAAGGGATCTTCTTTATCTCTCTCATTAAACATCCATACTAAATCAAACATCAATTATTCTAATTCAAGGGATACCCATTATCCCTTATAACTAAACAACATCAATTTTGATCAAACATGGGATGTCTACTATCCCCAATCAAAACATAACATGCCCAGATTTCAAACAAAGGGATAAATATTATCCCTAGCCATTTAATGAAGATAAATGCCTACTTACCTTCAGATGAATTATCATACACTCTTCCATCTTAATTCCTTCTCATCCTTCTCAGATCATCCTATACAAAGTAAATTCTCATTCATTTATAAACATAGCTCGAACTGATTCATTTCATCAAATGGCTAATAGGCATAATGTAAGTCATAATATCTCTATAAGGGTTCTTAAGTAATTCTATTTTCAATCATATGTGATTATCATATAATATAACCAACATGCAATTATCTTCAATAACAAGCTAATTAGACATTTAATCTAGTCGATTTGTGGCTCACATGTCTTAAACACGAAAACCCTCTTTCATCTCTACTTAGGGCATAGCCCAAAATTCATTTCCACTAGTCCAAATCATCTCATATATGTTATAGAACATGCTAATTATGCCATTAATCATTTACCCCATGTTTAATTCAAGGAAAATTATGAAACACCCAAATTTCACTATGAATGGAAACCCTAGCTTGGCTAAAATCATGATTTCTTATGCCAAATCATTCCCAACACCTCATTAAGCATGTTTAAATCAAGTTCCTTATAATTTCAACATCAATTTCATCATCTCCCCTAAAATTTTAGAAATTTACAAAGCCCTAATTCAGCCAAAATCCAAATTCGGATGGGGAAAGCTAACATACCTTGGCATTTGGATGTATCTTTCTTCCTTGGGCAGGCATCCAAGCTCGATACTCCAAGTAAATCCATCCAGTCAGAGAAAGTTAGATTTTCTTTCCATTGCCATAGTTTAAATGGTTCAAACTTGGGTTTAGGGACAAAAGCAAATGATCTTCCACCTAAACAAATAATTGTCCAAGTTCATATGGCACAAATTTGGGCTAAATGAAATGGATTCCAAAGCTATGGCAAGAAGAAGAAGAAATGGATGGAATAAATGAAAACGGGATGGGTTTCAAGCTTAAAAAGTCAGATTTTTTTAGGTAATCTGATGCCCCACCAACCCTGTGTCGCAACATAGGAAACTTGTGTCACAACACAAAGTTCATTGCTTGCCTAATGTCACGACATAAACTTCCTGTGTCGCGACATAAACCTACTGCCCATTTTAAGATATTTTTATATTTCGTCCATAACGTTCTCATACCATTTCCAAATTGAGTGATTTTTCTTCCATTAGACAGATAATTTCATGCTCTATAACTTTTATGTTGAACACTCTTTCAAATTAGTCTATTATCCATGTCCAAATTCAATCACAATGAACTATTTTTCCAAATTCAGCTTTTACACTTATGAAACCATAGTCTCCATTTTATATAAAACACTTCAAATATCCAAATAATCACTTTTAACACATCACAAAAATGAATTGAATTATGTTCATACTATTTTCCATCTCATTTGGGGTCAATTGTAAAAAATCACCTATTCAGTTCATTTTAACTGAATTTTGTGTCACAAATAACTCCATATGTCATTTTAATTACAAGTTGCATTTAAAACTTAAACTAATGTTTTACACACATTACAATACACATAATGAATACTTTAGGTCCTTTATATAACTCAAATACATGCTTTTGCTTAATTTCACCTATTGGGTTCTTTTCACATAACTTTAAAACTTAATAGTTCAAAATTCTAAAACTATCTCAAAATTTTGATTTAATATCTCATACACATCACATTATGCACAATAATCATACTACATTAGCCATTCAAGTCATATACATGATTTTACTTAAAATCACCACTTTAGTTCTCTTTCACTCAAAACTACTAATGAAGCCATTCTCTTTGTTAAATTCAGTTTTCCATAACAAGTTTCTTTATAAATCATTATTTATCACTTCAATTCTTTACTTTACTAAAATGCAAAGAATTTCCCCCAAATTTTAACACCATAGGTGTTACAGTCTATGGACAAAGTAGGAGATGAAGAGAGTCTATCTAGCTAGAAAAAGACTTCGTCTAATACTTACTTTAGACAAATGCAATAAAGCACCGGTCAAAGTGCAGGAGCTAAATCTGTTAGAATTTATTGTCTTCCTTCCAAAACCATGAAACAAGTTAGAGTTGCAGCATCTCCTCATTCATTAGTTGCCTGAACCAGCTATTCACCTTCTTTTATTTTAAGGTTGGCATTGTAGAATAACTCCAAGCATATGAAAATTAATTAGAAGATGATGTTTTCAAATGGAAGATTATTAGAATAGTCTTTTATATTTATTTCTTGCTCATCTATTTTCATCTTTGCATTTAATGAAGATCATCTTCCTCCAATGGTTAAGTTTTCAAGAGAGCTATTTAAGGAGAAGAGATGAGATGATTTAAGGTGGTGAAGGAATACTTTTCAGATGGTTTTAATCTTATGCAAATCCTTCTACCCATGGCCAAAAGCTTAAACAGTCATCCATCCTTTACGAGCTTTAATCTATGAATCTTTATTGCCATTATTTTTATATTTTGAAAAGATTCTTCTATGTTGTTAGAGCTATAAAAGATCATATCTTTCCCTATGCTTCTTAGTACCACTTTATAATATGTCAATTTTCTAGTTAATCTGAAAATTAGAGAGTTGTTGGTGAGCTCCAAAAAGCCATCAAGTTTTCTGTTGATCTTAGAAACCAGTGAGTTTTCTAGTGAGCTCGTGAAAACTAAAAGAGTGCTGGGAGCACTATGTTTATACCCCCTAGAGCTGAAATCCAAAAGATTGTTAGAAACACTTGCGTACGCCCCCTTGAGCTGGAATTTAGAAGAGTGCTGGGAGCACTTTGTATTTTCATTTTATGGGATATAGTAGAACCCAAGGCATAATGAGTGTGTACTCTTAGAAGAGTAGATGTAGGGACGGGGTTCTGGAACCACTATAAAAATTATGTTGTTTGTGTGTGTGTTTACTTGCTTGTTTTATCTTTCATGCACTTTATTGTTTTTCTTATTTATTTTACAATTGTAACACCCTACCCTCTTGGGGCTGTTACTCCATTTTACACTGTAAATTCATATGATCATACCATGATTTTCTCATCTCCAGGGTGGGTTGTTTGATATCTTTTGACCTAATTTCTACAGAAAATTGGACAGAGTCTCCCTTGAAAATAGGGTTGTCCACCTAGGTACAAACATTCATCACATATTATGATATAATTTTTTCATTATAATTCATAAAAGTAAGAAATTATAAACTTCAATATTTCTCCAGTCATCCACACAACATCCCTGTAATTTCACAGGCTCCCCCAGGATCGTGGCTGCATCATGATGACAATGAATCCACCACACCACCATACAATTTCTATTCTAAATATACCATACACCTCACACTGCAATATTACATCGATATGGGTATAAATTACAATTATACAGTATGAGACATAAATTAATTACAATTACGAATACATAAGATGAGAATTTTCCAATTACCATACAAAAAAATATAAATTTGACTATTATACTTTCTTACTAATCTTGTTTCTTCTGAACTTGATTTGTCAACTAAAAAAAAATAAAAAAGGGTGAGTCTAAATAGACTCCATAAGTAGACTGTGTGAGAATCAATAATTCAATGAAAATCAACAAAATCTCATCCATCCAAGTAAATAGGGATCCATAAGGTATCCCACACGGCAATCTAAATAGATACGTTTACAAACTCAATACAACATCTCAACATGGCACAACATAAAGAATATAACATTAATTGCACATTTCAAAGTAAATTATATGCTCTAGGATAATCACTTATCCCAAATCACACATATACATAACATATATGCATATATTACAAT
>JAYJMB010005948.1:0-50716 GCA_036873735.1 Pouteria campechiana
CAAATCCCCCCCCCCATCCCCCCCCCCCCCCCCCCCCCCAGGGGCTCCAACGTCCTTACTGGATACACCCCCAGGTTGTTACAACTTGGGTGAGGGGGGAGTTCCTAGGTTAAGTGTGGAGGCTTCGATGTTGATGGCATGACATATTTTAAAATCGTGTGGGTGAGCACTGGCCGGTTGGCTGGAACATGACCCAAAGCGGACAATATCACATAGTTGGCCCTGAGGTATTACAATTGGTATCAGAGCTGACCCCAATAATCCTGACGGGGGTGTGTTCAGTGAGGATGTTGGAGCCCCAGAGGGGGGTAGATGTGAGATCCCACATCGCCCGAGTGACGGAGTAGTTTCTGGTTTAAGTTTGGAGGCTTCGATGTTGATGGTATGACGCATTTTAAAATCGTGTGGGTGGGCGCTCGCCAGTTGGCTGGGACATGACCCAAAGAGGACAATATCACGTAGTATGCCCTGGGTTGTTACATTACATTTGTATATTTAATTGCTTATGAGCATACTTGGATTGAATGAAATATGATTGCACTAGCATATATTAGTTTGTGCGACTTTATGCATGATTTACAAGGTTTTACCATTTTTTTTTTACTTACTGAGTTTACCCTGACTCACCCTTTTTTCTATATTTTAGATGTCAGGCTTAACTGAAGAGCCCAATCAGGGATTGGTGCCTGGAATGGGAACTAGCGATGATGGAGTGATATTTCTTATTTAATTATTGATTATCTATTGAAGAGAGATTATAGTGAATTATGTAACTTATCAGTTATTGATTTATTATTGATGGATGATGTATAAGGAGAGGTTTAAATTTTTATTATTCATTAATTATTGATTCTTAGCTATTTTCATGCCATAAGACTACTAGTTGATACATAAGACTATAGATGTATGAGGATTTGTGGATGTATATAGTGTACATGGATGATCAAATTTATGTAAAGGTTTGGAAACTTTCATATTTCAGGGGAGACTTTGAGGGATTTTCGACAGGATCTTTTTTTGAAATATGAGTAAGTAACTCCTTGAATTTAGGGGTGTTACATTTATTTTACCAATATTCATTTATTTATTAACTAATGTCATCTTATGAGCTATTAGCATCATTTCTTCTTTGCCATGTCATTTCTTTTTTCCCTCCATCCTACTTAAAAATTTCCCCATGATGTTTTTTCCCCTTATATTTAGTTTCCAGAATGTGAAATACTTTCCCAAAGTTGTTGATTTTTATACTGATTGTATCGTAAAATTGAATTGTTTTGAATTAAACCCATTGACCAAAATGGTTCAACCTCCAATTTATTTTAAAAAATGGATGCAGTGAAGTTTAATTAAGATTAGACCTACCTAGTCGCACAGCATAATTATCACTACAAAAAGTCCCCAATGCCTAACTGTTTTTTATTTGTTGTTGGTTGGGTTACATGTTTTAAATTGCTTGAATTGTGTTTGATAAAAGTCGTACAAAAGCCACCTCGATGGCATGCGCAGTCTACTCAGTAGATTTAACTTGAATGCTCGGCACAGCTGAATGTTGCACTCAACATTCAAAAGCAGATTCAACGTTGGAGTCAAAGAATTAGCTTTGGTGACCTTTTGTTAAATCATCGTATTACGCGGCAATTCGCTCAGGAACTTTGGCAAGGCCACATGGGCAATTCAGAGTCCCATGACTAAAATGAATTTAATTTAAAATAATAAAATAAAATGCTTTTAGTGAGAGAGAGAGAGAGAGAGAGGAAGGGGGATAAAATCGATGAAAGTCACATCTTTAAATGTGACCCGTGACGTGACTCTTCAACCATCTAACAATTTTATTTTTCTCTATTACTCGAGATATTTATAAAATAGATTCTTTGACTCTACCTGAATATAAATTAAGTACCTTATTTGTGTATTTACATGATAGATATTGTAAATTATAAATTATTGCAAAACTGAACCGGAGGAGCATCACAAAGATTAACGATCAATGTCTAGAATGTACAGATATAAAACTTTAATAATCTAATTTGCAATTAGATAAATTTGCTTTAATATAAAATTTTAGTTATCTAATTTGCAATTAGACAAATTAAAAGTTAGTCTTTTTGTAAATTAGATCATATAAAATTTTCATCCAAGTATTTTAAGCCTCAATTATGAAATTTTTTGTCAAAATTTATTAACTAGTAAGGTCTACTTTCTAATATTTGATAATTTAAAAGGTAAATTCTATCAGTAGCCCAATGCATAAGTAAAAGGGGATAATTTATAAAAATTCTTTATATCACTTATAATTGCAATCATTATATCTAAATTTTTCATATTTTCACTTTATCTGTAATCATTATCATGTATTATATGTCAATATTTTCTTCCTTTTTCTACAAATTTCCAAAATTACTTTTTATTCTTTTCTTTTCACCGATTTTCCAAACAGGCCCCTAGGAGCAAATAACAAATGTTCAAAAAGTATTGGGGCGAATTTGACGACACGAGAAAAATATGGGATGACATTAATGCCTACCAAAGCAGACAGACGAACATGGAAGTCTTTGACCAATGGGCCATCCCTGCAAAAAAGGCACACTTGAGAGAACTGTGCCTCACCCAATTCCAAACTTGGTGTAAAACCCCCATTTTCAAGCGAATGATGTTGGTTTTCCGGGATTTGAGTGCCCAAGATCTTTTGTGGGTCCCCGTCACCCTGAATTTGGTTGCCCGCGGACTGAAAATCCGGGCCATGTTTTTAAAATTCATATTTCCTAGGCTTAAAATTTGCAAATGGATCCGTTCATGGGGGACGGATTCTTTCTTGCTTCCAATAATTAGAAAAATTCCAAATGATACTTATTCCACCTTGTGTTTCCGGGTACCTTGGAAGTTGGTGTGCTGATTTTAAGGTAAAAGAAATATAAAGATGGAAAAGAAGTTAAAAAATAAAATAAAATAGGCGATAATTTGTTAGTAATATAGAAATGATGTAAACCATAAAATACATAAAGATGAAATATACAATTTTCTTTAAATATAAATAATAATGTAAAAAAATAAGTTAATTATAGATATTTAAATATCACGTCAATGTAGAAAAAAAAAGAAAGAGAGAGAAAGAGTTGCCTTCATCTTATAAGTCCATGGAGGAAGTACTTTTACAGTTTTATCCTTTTTATCCCTCAAAATTAACACATCAGCCTGGTTTGCTATGTGAAAAGAAAACATAATTGAAAATACCATTGTTTGCCAAAGTTTTGGTGAGGCCTGAGTTAGAACCTAAGTAGGTGGTTGGAACTTAAAATCATGTGACAATTTTTTATCTATACTCGCATCTTCTTGGTTTCCCCTTCTTTTTTGATATTTCAATTTAAATAACATAAATAATATAAAAGATTGTATCAATCATAAAGTAACTAAAGTTAATAATAATATAAATATAAATATAAAAATTTATTGTTGCTAGTATGTGTAAAAGCCGACATTAAAATTTTAAAATTTCCTTTCCTTTCCTCTCCAATCGAGGCAAATCGATCAGGCAAGATCCTCCGTTGCATTAGACTAAAAGGCTACTGGCCTTGCCTGCAAATCACACGATCACCCACAATTCCATTTTCAATCTAGAAAGAAAGTAGTTAGGTTACACTATGTATTTATTGACTTTGATATATCTGCTATCGTTGCCTATGTTGGAGTATTACAAGTGTTCATTCGGCCAGATTTGTGGGGATTCCACTTTGACTGAGGGGCTGATTTGAAGCACATTTTCTTGAGATTCTTTGGCCCAAAAAGGGTCGTTTACACAGATCTAATCCTTTGGACTTAAATTCGCAGCGCCAATTTTGAATTTGGAGTCACCGTCCATGCCGTTTCTATATGTGGTAGAATGTATAAAAATCAGTATTTTGAAATCGGATTGAAGGTTAAACCGGTTGGCTATTTGGTTCAGGGTCCAATCAATTCAACCGTTTGGCTCAACATTAATTTAATATATTTTTAAAAACAATTAACGCAAACTAAAAATTTTGAAGTGTAGATCTTAATCTAAACGAATAGATGTATAAGTTAAAAAATCAAGAGAATAAGAAAAAAAAGCGAAAGGAATATAATTAAAGTTATTATAAAAAAATATAAAAATGCTTGGGCTCACTGAGGACATACGGGCAACAGCATGAACGATTCTTCCTTCCTTCTTCTCCTCCTCTCTCGGGTTCAATTTGGGCTCGATGAAGGGCTGTGGCTATGAGAAAAGGCCCTAAATTGAAGCCAGACTTAAAACTTGGAACTGGCCTTATTCCATGAAGTCGGCTGCAAGCAGGTAGCCAAGAATCTAGGGACGCCTTCTTTTTATTTTGAGGGCTGTGGGGGAATAACACTTAGGCCTAAGCTTAATACCACAGGCAATGGCAAGAAAACAAAGTAGATGATTTCGGATAGCTCGTTTATTTTTGGGAAGGTTCATGGTTTGATTGGACTCACCACTCACCAGGTCAGGGTGTTGAGGCATTCCCTTTGAAAGAAGCCCGTAGACGAATATGCATGGTGGTGTCCCATGCCACCATTGTGCCGGGACAAAGAACAAAATCGAAACTTTAGAGCTACTCGATGCTCCAAATCATTGGCACACGAACGAATGATGCAAGGACAAATCACCATTTTCAATAAGAAACTATATATATACAAGACTAATACAAATGTGGGGACAGGAGTGAGTTCACAAGGCAAGTGACTGTAATTATACGTTGTGGAGCAAGGAGAGCTTGATAAATAAAGTCACTTTCTTGAGATAAGTTTTAGATCTTTGAAATTTTATCAGGTGGTATAAAAAAAGGTGGCATTGCTTTTATCCTATCATCCAAAATCTCTTCATTTAATCTTTTTCATGTTAATTTTAATTATTATTTTTATCATGTTAAACCATGTTAGCCTTTTTTTTTCTCCCACTTTTCTTTCTCTTTCCAATTACTAATTAGTAGACCCATGTGTAGAAATGTTTGAAGGGATTGGTTGGAATATAATAGAGTTTTCTTTTCTTTCGATTCTTTTTAATTAATGTAACATGTACTTTAATAATTACACTTTTTCCAAAAATTATACTTATTTTTTATCAAAAATTATTTTCTAAAATTAATATATAACTAATACAATAATATTATATTATTATTATTATTATCTATATTTTAATTATTATACTTGATTTATTTTAGCTTTATTCACTTTGTACTTGACATTATATAAATATATATATAGTAAATAATACTATTGTTTATGCTTACAATAACAGCTTTATCATTTATCTATTATTTTAGTATTTCAACTTTAGCAGCATTATAGCTACAAGGGCAACTTAATAATTTAGTTTTAGGTGATTATCGATAACAAGCTTTAGCTAGATCAAAGCTACCCATAATACATTTTCATTTATTTCTTATTTATGACCTAGTTATCTAATGGCAGCAATCAAATTTGGAAGTAGCCCATTAAGCGAAGTACCTTTTTTCAGCTATTTTTCAGTTATTTAGCAAATAGCTTGCGTAAGATGACTAAGCCCCATTGCAATGCCCACACAACGCTAGCCGCTTCATAGCCATTTCATGCATGCATGCTTGAGTTGAAAGGAAATAGGAATAAAACCAAAAAATTGAAAAGAAATTGATGTTAATATATAAAGATTTTTATTAAGAACAACTAATAATTATATTTTTTAAATTATTAAATGGTTAAAATTATTTTTTCTTTTCCTCTCTTTCCTTTCCAACATCAAAAGTAGGAAAGAAAAGTTCAAGAAAATCTATGGCTTATCATAGCCAAAAAACTCTTGTACACTCAGCAACACGTGATCAACTGATTAGCCTTAAATCTTGTATGTGATATGGCTATAAAATCAAATGGGGCATTGGATTTTTGGTATCTTGTCTTATCTCGACAACATTTTCACTACAAGAGAAATGACTAAATGCAGTCATCTTTTTGGTTGCAAAATGTCAATATTCAACTGCATTTAATCTTTTGTGGTCAACAAAATCGACAGCATGTTGGCTGCATATGCCTCATCTCAAATAGCCAAATACAATTGTTTTGACTTATATACAGATATTTTTTTCGTTAGCTGCATGTAAGTATATGCAACCATTTTTTGTTGACTACATATAGTTATATGCAGCTATTTTTCTGATGACTGCAAATACTTATATGCAGTTGTTTTATGTTGGTTGCATATGGTTACACGCTTTCAACCAAACCATTGCATATATGCCCACTTGTTGTAGAAAAAATGGCCTCATGTGCCCATTTGCAACCGAAAAAATGGCTGTAAATAATTGCATGGTGGCTTTTTCTTCTTAAAAATTGCAATACTTAATTTATTTTTTTGTTTATTTGCATACAAAAATATAACTTTTATAACACTAGAATAATAAATCTACAAAACTATCCACTAAAAAATTCATTTCATGAACAAAACATATTTATATTACGACATCTTCTTTCAACCCAAGTCTAAACTATACATCTCTAAATCATGACAAAATTACATATACAAATAATATGCCCTCTTATAGACACCCCCACTAAATAGGTTAGCAATTTCTAAATAGTGGGCCAAGCCCAAAAAAAAGGCTAATTCCAGCAGTTGCATGATATTCACATGCTTCATTACAAGTCTCTCATCCCCCTACACTTGTTACAATTTGGTGGAGACAACCAAGCTGCCACCAGCTATAAAAGGAGGCATTCCCTCCTCTCAAAAGAGAGTAACTTAGCCTAGGATATAGTAGAAAAAAGCATATCATCTTCACTCATATGTTCAAATATCTTGACCATTCTCATTGTTATGCCCTCCTATTCATAATTGGCTACATTTGTGAATTTTTGTTATAGTGTACATTTGCTTATTATATCTTCATTTCCAACAAAATAATCTTTTCTCTCAAAGGAATATTTGTTGAAAAGGAATATATTAAGAAAACTATACAAATTTCACATATGCCACTCCTGCCTTGAATGTGATAAGAGTAACTGGATGAGTTAGCGGGGTTCTACAGTCTATAGCATCCTAATAGGTCCCATTGGAATCATTATTACAATCCACTTAAATTTTCAATGTAATAGATGTTTGATTCTCACCCAACCATTTTTTTCTCTCAAACCTTCTTTTCATTTGTTTAGAGAAAAATGAAAATTCTCAATGGGAATTCACCTTTTCCTCCCCTTACATGATATATAGTTTTTACTTAATTCAACTTTTCCTCATTATGGCCTTTCATTTTCATTAAAAAGCCTACCTATTTAGTTTGTATTTACTTTATGATTGATATTGCTTCCTATCTTGTAGATTATTTTCTCTTGACCCTTAGGGAATAGAAAAGAGGTGGCAAAATTATGAAAAAGTGAGGGGAAAAAAAGAAAATGATGTGATGTTAGTGATGTAATAGAGGATAATGGTTGAAAATAAAATTAAGCAAGACAAAATATGTTGGCATTTTATATAAAAAGATAATAAATAATAATTAAAAATATAACTAATAATGATAAAAAGTAGAGTTGTTTGTTAGTTAAGCTGTCAAATCACATAATAAGGTGTGAAAGAAGAAAATTTTCTCCCTAGGAGGGTCTCGGGGAGAGTTCCCATTTCTTATAATTCAAACATGATTATAATGAGTAGATTTATATCTATCTGATTTCATTCAGCCCTAGGAGAATCCAAGTAGCGACCCATTAAATCATGTACTTTCAACTCAACTCAAGCTAGTCAAAATAGATTTGAGGTCATTTCTGATTGGTCAGTTCAGCTACTGAGGGATGGGTTTCAATTCTCATTACAAAAGGTTATATAAAATGGAAAGATCATCTTGATTGTTGATCCATGCCTTCATGGTTTTGATCTTTTCATTTAGAAATCATCCATTGATATGTTTATTTTGAAATAAAAATTCCTAATTTGCAAAAAAAGAAAACATGGATGAATCAAACATATATGCCACTGATCATCACATAGGTGTAACGCCCCGCGCCCCCACCCTATGCATTTTGATCACGCCACACTGGGGTCGATGCGGAATGTTACCATTTCCCTTCTTATTGAGAAAAATCTTTTCATAACATCACCATTTTTCTAATTTTAAGGAAAATAGCTTGCTAAAAACAGACAAAGTCTAACCTGTTTTATGGACATTTAAACCTGATATACATGTAGGAAATCAGATAAAATTTACATTTCAATAATCAATTGACATTTCTATAATATAAGACAACATTTATATCTAAAACAATCACACACCCATACTCATAGCTTCGCCCAAGGTTGGAATCGGATCATAATGACAATATATTTCTTTGAATTAACATAAATCCATTCACATTATCATACTTAAATGACTATGACATGTCATGTATCATTATACTATATATTATACATCACATACAATTCTTAATTACAATCACATGACAATTCAATCAAATATAATTATATCTACATTAGGGAATTCTAATCCCAATTCATCATACCATCATACATGTCTTCAATTCTTTACTTGTCAGTCCCAATCATCAATTGAGATTTTTCACCTGGCCTGTCAACTAAAAATTTAATATATGAAGGCACAAGTCTAGATAACTTAGTAAATAGGCAGAAAAAGAAAACAATAATAAATCAAAACTACATATTCTTGTCCAGAACATGAATACAACTAACACAACATGAATATAGATTCAAAAGGCTCAAATCCTCCTTAATTTATTATCGTACTTTACACCCTTCAGGCGCATATAATCGTACCATATATGTGCTCTCTAGGCACCTCCATCACCTCACCTTTTAGCCCCTTTGGGCTCATCATACCAGATTAGGTATCATGCAGACACCACAAATCATAACGGTGTCATACAGGAATAGTATTACATCACTCCTAAGCCACTTTGGATTATCACACACATCAATATTATGCCGTACAAGCATAGCCTCATAGTCGTGCCATTTGGGGATTACAAACAACTCATGGAATGTTTCTCATTTCATTCATATATACATTCATAGATCATATAACTAAAACAAGACTTGTGAGATAAACTTTATCCATCTCTATCCATATAAACATTACTTTAAATACAATCAGGGAATAGATGCTATTCCCTATCAATCTCATCACTCATAGTCTCATAAAAGCATACTCATCCAACATACATATTCTCATGCATATCATATTCACACCTATATACATATATGAAACAACCATACACATGCTCATATATATACATTACTGGGATATTCTTAATTCCTTTTCATTCAAACATCCATACACAAAAATAAGCTTAAAGATACGAGATATTTTCTATCCCAAACACTCATCTATCTATATCATAGACTAATTTAACTAGGGATATTTCAAATCCCCAACATTCATGCATTCATCATACCTGACAAATATATCATTACTATTCAAGGGATTCTCTATCCCTTACATTCAGTAATCATAAATAAATAAACATTGACCTTGAACCAACAACACAGAATATCCATAATTCCTCATCTAAAACACACATATCTAGAAACAAACACAGAATATTTATTATCCCTATCCAATTATTTGAATCAAACATGGGGCCACCTACTTACCTTAGGCCTTTAGCTCCAAACCATGTCCTCTCAAGATTCGTCTTTTCATCATTCTCAAATCATCCTGTATTGAGCAATAATACCATTTACTTAACCATTTGTAATCATGTACCCTTTTCCTAGCCAATCTCAGGCTATGTTTTACTTATTCACTTACACCACTCCCCTTCTAGGGGTATTTTTATCAAACATGTTATGTACACTACTTTATTTAGGGTTTCTTAACAAGGCATCACAAGAAATCTTCTTGCTTGACATAATTATTTGACATCTTACATGATTAATAATTAAATAGCTCATAAACAACTCGATTAAGCTTTTAATTCAAAATTTATGGCTCAAATAGTCCATTCACAAGAATCCTCATTAACGCCTAATTAGGGCATAATCATAAATTCAATTTCACTAGTCCAATTCAATTCACATATGTTCCAAAATATTCTAATCATATCATTAATCATTTACCCATGATTAATTTTATAAAAATTAGGATACATCTAAAATTTACTATTCAGAAAAATCCTAACTTAGCAAAATCCATAATTTCTTATGCCAAATTATTATAATTACTATATTAAACTATTCCCACATAATTTATAAACACATGCATCAATTTAAGGCCCAAAATCCACTATTTAAGCATAGGCTTCCAAACCCTAAAATCAAAAATATGAATTTTGGTTGAGAGATCGAGCTTACTTTCGTTTTCAAGCATAGTCATCCTCTCCAAATGAAAGACAAGTTCCTAGCTTCACGTCACTCCTTCCATTTTATAGAAATTCAATCTTTCTTCCATTTTCTTCCGTTTCTTATGGTTCAAATGGGTGAAATTTTGGTTTAACTGAAAAATCATAAGTTTTTCTAGCTAGACAAGATGATTTCCTATCTATATTACCAAAAAATCAAGCTAAATGGGGTTAGGGCAAAAGAGGAGAAAGAACAGAATGGTCTGGGGCAAAAAATAGAATGAGTTTTGGGTTGATCCGGCGCCACGACGCTAGTTTCATTGACACCAAAAAATCTAATTTTTTAGCCCCCCTTTCCCTTTTTTCCTTCTTTATTTTTCATTATTTTTTCAACATAATAATAGTATAATTTGCATATTTTCACAACCTCAAATGATTAGAAAAATTTTCAAAATTCCAATTGCATTTGCTTGCAATTTGCATAATCGTAGTTATACTTGAATCATTCCATTTCAAACCATATTTCTCCATTGATCAACATATAATTATCAAAATTTAACACCTCAGGTGTTACAATGGGTTGCCCTAAAGTGTTCGAACTGTGGATCTTATGCTGATTTGGGTTAGGATAATAGTTGTAGTCCACTGAGCAAGAAATGTCTCATTCATCCCGACCAACTGATCCTTCTGCCTGAAGAAGCATTTGGGGCTGTGCTCATTTGGTTCAAGGCAATCTATACCATATGTATCCCTCCATGCTCCTTAGCTCATCTTGCACCAATTGGCAAACCATTGATACACATATTGCTCGATTTTAGCTCCTTCGAACCATCCTTTTGGAAACATTTCCAACAAATTGCTTCCTTTCGACATGAACATTATGTTGCTATGCTAGGCTCTATGTGTTGTTGCCAAGATGTTGGGGGAGGAGAGTCGAACAAGAGAGATGGGGCGATTGGGTCTGTGCTCGGGGGAGGGAGGAGATTGGACGAGAGAGAGAGATTCGAGAGGTTGCTTTGGCGATTTTTTTCGCCTCTCTCGGATAGGCTAGGGCATGTGTGTGAAACGCAAGTGTAGATAATCGAGTGAGTTATAGAGGGTTGCAAGTTTTCATGATTTTGCTCTTTGCCTATTTTCGGAAATGTAAAATTCATAGAGAGCTAGGATGTAACTTCCATGATCGTGCGACTTTAGATACCCCCAAACTGAACAATTGTTATGTGGGGTTCCTTACCAAAGCAGACACCTAATATATATATATATATATATCATGAACGGCCACCATGTTTTAGATTAATATGTTTATTGAACAAATAAATGCTATTTAAAGCTATTTAATGGTTCGATTAATTCTTAAAATATAATTGGGCTCCTAGGTGATGATTCTAGACAGTAGTCATTTGACTTAGGAATGTAAATCAGGTTCGGGTTGACTCGAGCTAAAGTAAACTCAATCCTAATCATTTTTGTAAAAATTTAACTCAACCCTAAACCAACTTTAAGAAAATTAGGTCAGTTTCAGGTTGATAAATGAGATTAAATAAATATTAAGTAATAAATATTCATCCTAGAAAGTGAGGCAAGAATATGAGTCAAATTAATAATAAGATAAAAGTAATATCGCAAATCAACTTGTAAACATAGAAAGTACTATAAATAAAATAAGAAAAATAAAAAAATATCATTAATATAAATTAATTCTTAAAGAAATTTACTCGACTAGACAGAAGTTTGCTAAACTAGGATTCAAATCAAACAAAAAGTCTAGATCAAATTTACACATTGATCAACTAAGTTTGATCATCTAAATTCTACAACCAAACAAATACAGAATAAATTCAAACAATATCCTCTTGCTCTATACTGAATGCAAAATTGTAAATTAAATTTGACATATTTAACAAATGTTCACAATAACTTAGAGTTGAATAAAGTTTATTAATAATCAATCAAAGCTATAAAATAGGAAAAATATACCTGCTGCTTTACTAGAGAAGATGGAGATGATGGGTTGCTTTGTAGAGGAGGTAGTAGAATGAGAGCAAAGGAGCGGAGCCTTTGTGTAGCAGAGCAGAGGCTGTTGTGCTGCAAGTAGCTTCGTTGGAGAAGGTGGAGACAAGCAGGATGCAAGATGCTTGTTGCGGCGCTATACTGTGGCCTGTGGGTAGTTTCGCCAAAGAACATGGAGACAAATGAGACACAGGATGCTTGTTCCGGTGCTATAGTGAGGCCTGTTCAGAGTTCGGCTATCCCACTATTTGTGAATGGCAATGGCAATGGCAATTGGCAAGGTTGATGGCTTTTGGCTTGTGCTTCTAGCCTTCTATTCTTTAGTTCAATGCTTGTGCAGTTGTGTTAATTTTGTGGGTGCTATTCGTGAATGGCAAGGATGCAAGTATTGGATTTGGTAAAGGCCAAGAAGGGATAAGGGATGAACTATGGCGAATAGGGATTTAGGGGATCAAGGCGACAAAGGGTGCAATTGTGCAAGAGCAGTAATATTATATATATGCATATATTATATACATATATATGCATATATTATATACAAATCAGGTCGGGTCAACTTGGATTGATTGACCTCCAACCGATTTCTTAAATTGGGTCGAGTTAGATCCAATTTGTCAAAATGCAACCCAAACCGACTCCGATTTTGAGTTGGGTTTGGATTGAACTCGAGGCAATTTACAACCTTAATTTGGCTTCTCCTCTAAATACTTCATATACTCAGTTATATTTCATTTTATGTTTATCTCTGAAATTTCTAGTAGTCAGTAGAAACCCCTATTGGTCACACTAATAAGATACCAACTAGGGTTTGCAATTCATTATAGCTAGGAGCAATTCATTACAAAAAAAAAGGTTTCCTTGACCCAAGAGCAAAGTAAAATCTAGAACGTTGATAAAGCCAATCCATTGGACCTTTTTCTTTATTATTAAATTTGTTATCTTTGAAAAGTAGTTTGCATCTAGCTCTTCAACATTTTTAAATTTTATAATTTTTATTATATGATTATTAATTTTGCATATTTACTTATGCTTTTGAACATATTTACAAAAGTCTTGTCTAACAAATAAGCTTTAAGGTTTTTAGTAAAGGTTAAGGTTTAATTAGTGAAATTCTTGACAATTTGACTTTGATTAGATCTTTTGGCTCAC
Organism: Pouteria campechiana; assembly: GCA_036873735.1. Lineage (NCBI taxonomy): Eukaryota > Viridiplantae > Streptophyta > Magnoliopsida > Ericales > Sapotaceae > Pouteria > Pouteria campechiana. The sequence goes on from JAYJMB010005948.1 coordinate 13,450, forward strand.
TTAAACATGATCAAGCAATAGCACCCTTGGATTGTGTTTTACTTGATATTGATGGGAGTAGAAAGATGATGAAGATGAACTTTTAAATTTGGAGATTTGGTAGGATAAGTATTCAGGAATTTATCTAACATATCTTAAAATTTGAAGATTGGGCTTTATTATCTTTCCCACTGGCTATCACGATTAAGTGAGACAATATCTAAGAATATCATTATACATGACTTTGATCTTGTTTAGATAAGCTAAAAAATTTGGTCAAAAATAAGTTATTAAAAAATTTTACCAGTTAAAATTTCACCTCCACAAAAAACCTTAATGGCCATTTCTCAAATAGGCCTTTTACTAAATATTTTTAAAAGTAGAGATAAATAAGTAAAATTAATATTCATGGGTAAAATTTGTAAAATTGAAAAAAATTAGGGAGGTAAATATAAAGCAGCGTGTCTTTGAATTTCATATCGATTTATACCATCTGCATCCACAGGTAAGCGATTCTTATTCTTAGATGTGAAGTCAAAAAAAAAGAAAAAAGAAAAGAAAAGAATTGTCATCGATTTGAAGTTTTTATGAATAAATAAGTTTTTAACTTTCTTCTTTGCTAAATATGGCATTTATTTAAGCTTGATGATTTTATTTTTTTTATTATGATTTATATTTTTCATCATCAAAAATACCGTTTTATCAATAAATTTATCTATTTTATCTCTACCTTGACATTCTGCTGAATCATTACTTTCCTACTCTAAATTTATGCCAGAACCACCCACCTAATGGTTAGACCAAAATTCAATTTCCAGAACTAAAACTTGGATTTTCAAGAACACGTTGCACTAATTTACATTGACGACAAAATGGGGAATCCAACTCATGCGAAATCGACGATGGTTACACTTAGAAGGGAGCAAAGTTCAGAGGCCATCGTCGCATTTGCAAATGTCGACATCATAAAAGCGAAAAGCCAGCCCAACCATACATAAAATCAACGTCACTATCATTCTATGCAGTTGCTTTTTTAATGCTAGAGGTCATCCATTCAATTTTCTATTGAAGCTACGCTGAATTTACTGATTTTGTCTCCCAAAGTGCTGAGTTAATTTTTTTCTTTATTTTTACTGCCAAGATATTCACTTTACTTCTACTTCAATCTGAGAAAAATAAGCAGGCATAGATTAATTAATTGGTTAACCTTTATTTTTATTTTTTTACATTCAAGTTTATCTATTTTGATCCATTATGGGAAATTATCCAATGTACCATGGTACACTATGTACCCATTTCGTTTTTTCAAAATTAAAATGTCTAGGTAAGATTTAAACAATTCCTCTTACTTATTGTTATATATTTATTATTTTAAAATTTATCTTTATTTAAAATTTGAATGAATTTTAGTAAATGTAAATTTATAGGATTATCTAAAAACAATTTTTTTTATAATGAAACCTTTCTAAATTTCTAATTTAAAAAGTCTCCCATTTTTCATTTAAATTATATTTAGCCATGTTTTAAAGTCAGGTGGATTTTTACTATATTGATTACCTTTTTGTCATCTTACCTTGCTAATATTACACATCCTAATCCGATTAGTGTTATCAAAACTGAATTGGTGGTTAAACTAACGGTCCACCACGTTCAACCGGCGAATTCAATTGCTTAAATCATTTTTTATTTAAATTAAAAAAAATTAACATAACATAAACTATAAATATTAATACATATATATTGTTATAATACTATACTACTTCAATTTATCATTTTATTCTATTAATAATATTAAATTTGAAAAATATACTATTAGACTAAAGTGGGATAGATTGTACCGATCAACTCACACCGGTCCGGCCGGGTCCAGATCTATAACACTGTATAAGATCAGTGCTTCTCATTTTCTTATGTTTTTTTGTCTATACAAACATAATACCACAAAAGGTTATGCAAAAGCATGAAATTAATAAAAACAAAGGATAATGCACAGCCCACACTAGTTTATCATTAAATAACATATTCGCTTTGCTCATAGATTGAAAATGAAAAAAAAAAAAGGACATTAATTTAGAAAGAAAAGCTAATAGATCGTTTAAATTTTATTGCATAGGATGGGATCACGCTCAAGCCCAGCTACACTCTCTGCTGGTTGGCCCAGTTCTATAATGTGGGACCCAGCAAAAGGCTCACGGCCCTTGCTGGTAGACCCCACCTGCCATTACACATGCATGCATATTGCACACGTGTGCCAGCAAGCCGTCGACCAGAGTCCTCAAAACATAAATCGCATCCCATCCCACTAAAAAGCTCCAAAAGTGCCATCGCCTCTCCATTCCGGCTATCTCCGGCGTTTTCCAACTTCCATCGCTCCCCCAACGAACTCTCACTGTAGAAATCCAATTCCCGGTGCTTTTGTTCGTTTCGAAGGTCTGATTTCTTTTTCCTCATCTGTAAAACCCTAGACTCTCGCTCTCTCTGTCCCTGATCAGACGCTGTATCGCTTGCTTAATCCTTTAATCGTCTCCGGACGTCTGATTGCTTGGATTATTGCACCGATTTTGAAAATTCTGCTGTCTATGATTGTCTGGGTTTGAAGATTTCACCAGTAGAGAGCATGATGTCTTCGGCTCTGTTCAGCGATTTAATTTGAGTAAAGAATTGGAAAGCCCTAGTGTCATTATTGATTGTGGTTTCTGATTGCTGTTTGTTGCAGTGATTTCTCGATTCTTGGAGAATTTTTTCATTGTTTTGGTCGGTCAATTCCTGTAGATAGGGCGAACGATCCATATTGGTTTCCCAAATCAGGTATATATATCATTTTATTTTCGAAATCAGTAATCAGGTATCCGTATCCTTTTTGTTTTGAAAATCACGAATTTAATAATCTCTCAGTTTCACGCAGCTTTTGTAACCCACCCCGCTGCAAATGTTATAGATAACTAAGGTTCAAGTAGCTGAGAGCTTCTCTCCCCCCGTCTCTCTCTACTGAAATATGCTAGAAATAGTCAATTTTTGTTTTCTGGCTGTTGAAACTCTCTTGATTGCAAAGCTCTCGGGGAACAAATGCATTGCAGTTAGTTTCATGAATAGAGGATGAACTACTGAGCAAGTCAGGTTCCTCCTGCTTGATATCTCACGTGAGCTTACTTTTACCTCCACTGTGTTTCTCATGGTTTGAAAGCACAGACCGTCTTCTAAACACCCAAACCTGGACAGCGTGGACCACGTCTCAATTTCTTGAGGCTGCATTTTCCTTGGGCCATATTGACAATAGTTTGCAATTTCAGGACGTTATTTGTGATAGATTTTTGTAAGACTTGTGAAACTATATACATGTGGATACTGAATGTATTTTCTTTCCAGTACAACGCAAGAGAATCCCATTTGGTCACAGTTGGAAATTCTGCTGCATGTAGAAGCTCAGAGACAAATTACCTGTGTTTCTTAATGGACTGATAGCTGAGTTTCAGTTTTGTTTGAATAAAAATGATTCATCTCTTTCTGGTTTATGGTTGCGGCTGCTCTACATATGCTGTTCTATTCAAAAGCATCATCTCAAGTGTCCAGGGAAACATGTTACTTTTCTATGTGCTGGAATTGAAAAGTTGCTGATAACAGCATAAGGGGATGTTTTATAGTAGAAATTAAGATACCCCAGTCATGCTTGCTCATGCTTGTAGCTGCTTGTCATGTATTATCTGTCAAAAATGCATCCTCTCCTGGGTCCCAAGGAAATCTAGAATTATTTTGGCTACTTTTAAGAGTTATCAAATTTTTTGCTGGTCCTAACATATTTAGGTTACAACAAACCTTTATAATGTTTAAAACCTTTCAGAAATCTGATGTCATAGTGCTTTGACAAACATATTTTTTCCTTACATCTGCTCTACCATTAGATTAGTTGTAGGATTTGTGGTGCAGGTGCCTGCACAAACACATAATATGGTGTGCGTCTTCATCAAACTTTTTTTACTGATTGTGGAATCCCTAATTTGCAAGCTGATATACATGATAAAATAATCTGATACATTTGATGATTATGGTGTTTTTAGCATAAATCATAGTAATACCCACTTGATCAATTAAGAAAAAAATGTCAAATGATCCATATCTAAGGAGACATAAACCCAGCTGAGACTCTGATAATAAGCTTGCTGATGGTCATCCAAGGTGGACTCAATGGAAGGTAAACATGCCCTTCCAAGTTTATAAGGACTAAATCCTACAAGATTCAGGCAAACAGTACTAGTTAAGCAATTTAGGTTCTAACTTGTTACTAAAGAGTGAGCTATTCATATAGTTGTCTAACCATAGACTGTGCACAAACATCTTTCGTGTCAGATCATCCTTGTTTTTGCATGTAAGTGGATAGCTATAACTAATAATCCACATTCAAGGGGTCCAGTTGGATGTTTAACATCATGTGTTAGGAGGGTGGGAATTATCATTAGGTCTGACAGTTGTAGTTCCCTTATTATAGTGGCCAATTTACTAATCTGATGACCTTATCCACCAACCTTAAACTATAGAGATACTTATGCTAATGTTACCTGAAACACGAGAGTTATATTAGTATTTCTTTACCTAGACTCCATTTGGATAGATGTGAGAGTGAGTGAAACAGTGATGGGGTTGAAAAGGAGACAAATAATGTAAGATGGTGTCAGCTATAATGTAAATAAAGACAAAATAGATGGGTTAAATGATTGGGAAAGATGAGATTGGTGATTGAAAATATAAGTAAATGATGAAGAAAGAGTAGGGTCATTGGAGATGGTTAGAACATTGAATCTCACACTTTGGAAGCCACTTTTACATATATTCAAAATGGATCCTATAGCATAAAACTAAGAATGCAGGGTCTAAACAAGTAAAATTTTTCATCATGATATACTTTAATGTGAGTTTATATAAAATTTTGTATTGCTGCATATACAGTTGTGTATTACAAACTAACAATATGTTTACAAGTAGAGGTTTCATGTTTCATTTTTATGGATGACATGATTTCGATTGTTGAGACTAGAGGTTGTAAGCATTAAGAGAAGTGAAGGAATGCTTTAGAATCTGAGAGTTTTAGAATTAGTTGGACTATGACAACATTTATAGAATGCAATTTTAGCAACAGTATGTTGATAAAATGAGCATTTAATTAGGATTATTGACCAAGCAGCACCAAAATGACCATTTTTTGATATCTTTAGCTGATAATTTAAGAAAGTGGATATATTAAGATGGAAGTTGTGGCTGTTGCCTATTGAAATTAAGATGTCAGAAGAAGTGGACATGTGCCTATAGAATTTAATGTGATTATCACTAAATTAAACAGAAAATTCAATAAGATAGCTGTGCTATAGGTGATCTTAATGAGGCAGAAAGTTGAGCAGTTAAGGAATGATGTGAATTTAATGAGAGTTGCTTTGGTGTATGTGTGATGAGAATAGAAAATGTGTGACAAGACTAGGAGGGACAAAATTAGAAATGAATGCATCTAAGCAAATTAAGCAGTGTCATTAATAGGCTATAAGAAGAAGGAAAATAGACTTAAATGGTTTGGCCATGGCCAGTGGAGGCCTAGACTTATACAAACTAAAAGGAGTAAGTTAATTCAAGTTGAAGGCTCTTGTGGGGCACGGGAGGCTTAAACGTGCATGGGGAAGAGAGGTGCATAAAGACTTGAGGGCCATGGTTCAAATGAAACAATGGTTTGCAATAGATGCATTTTACTCTATGTGGTTTGGATATGGCTTCATCAGCATTCAAGTAAGATCAGCATGCACCAAGAAAAGTAATATAGGCAATAATATTATCAATTGGAATCTGTACTATGCGATAATCTTAAAAGGTTCTTGTCTTCCTTTTGTTTCATCTTTAGGAGATTACATAAATGTTCACCTTCATTGTGTGTGGAATGGTGTGGGATGTATCAACAATTTATTTTTATGCATATTGGATTTTTTTGCTCTGGTTTTAATTATCAAAGTACCTTAATATCCCCTTTTACAAAGAACAAAACGAAATGATTAATCATTTTAAATAGTGCTTAATACCCTAATAGCAACAGAACTGGGGAAAATATATAGAAAAGACAGTTCTGTTCTATTATATTAGTATTAGTTGGTTATCCTGGCTTGGTGAGCCCCTTTTTCCCATGATGAACTGTTGGTTTGCTTTGGTGGTTGCTTACTTGATAATTTGGGAAGCGTCACATCATGGAACACTTGGAAGTACACTAATGATGTATCCATTTGTGAATAACCATAGAAGTGACTTCAGTGAGCATAAATGCCACTCACTGGCCTAAATGATGCACAAATGCTCAACATGAGGGCAAGGGACCACCCATCTCCACCTAATCTATGCAACATTAGAAGCTAGGAGAATTACCTATTCTAAGTGGGGAACATAAACCTCCCCCCCCAGGAGGTATTGCTTCCTTCCCCAATTCAAAACATGAGGAAAGTCAAACGGTTTTAAGAAAAGAAGAGAACTATAATATTAATGGTAAATCTGTATTGAATAATGGATTCTAGGATCATGTGACATCAATTGTTAAATGTGAGATTTCGGTAACTATGCTGTTGATACTTGATGTGTTGAGGAAATACAAGATGTTTAGTTCAGGATGTTGACAACTGTACATTTGATTCTTATACCTTGTGCAATGACAGATTTTCTGTCTTTTAATTCAGAGATGATGGTGACTGTTTTATCCTTCAAAGGAAAAATATGACTGTATTGAGAGCTAAAGATATTTTAAGAAGCTAGAAAGTATTATTTCGGGAAATTTTTTTCTCAATCCATATCAAATTAATGAAATGGCCTGCTTGATGACTTGAATCACATACAAAGGGAAAGCATGCAAAGTCTGGAGAGTCCTTGATCCACCTATTTATCTTAGTCAGTAGCGTAGCTGAACCTTTATTTCAACAATTTCAAGTTCGTTGAATGACTGGAGTGATTCTTGTGGCTGGTCTGCTTTCTCTGTTTTTTTTTTTTTTTTTTTTTTTTGCATTCATCTTGCCTCAGTGGTAAAAAATGCAAATTTTCAGAAGAAATCACATTGATTATTACATTTTATGTTATCTTCTTATGCCAGGTATCTTTGCAATGCACCGTGTGGGCAGTGCAGGGAACACATCTAATTCATCTCGTCCTCGGAAGGAGAAGCGCTTAACATATGTGCTGAATGATGCAGATGACAAAAAGGTAAGGTTGGCTATGTGTCATTGAATTCTTGGTTTCCTTTCATTAATAATAATGGTGAAAGTAAGTGCAATCGACATGACCATTATGATTGGTTCACCATCCTTTTTGCCATTATGTACGACTTATGCTGCTTCAAACTTTTGCTCTCTGTTTGCAGCACTGTGCAGGCATAAATTGCTTAGCTGTATTAAAGTCATCACAACCTGATAGCTGTGATTTTCTGTTCACTGGAAGTCGAGATGGGACATTGAAGAGATGGGCTTTGGCTGAAGATGCAGCCAGCTGCTCTGCAACATTTGAGTCCCATGTTGATTGGGTACTCTTTTTTGCTTAATGGTTAACTTCTCTGTAGCAATTGTCCATATTCGAAATTTCTGTTAAAAATCACTGGTCTTAGATTTTAGCATGTTTTCTTTTTCTTTTTTTCATTTCTTGAAGCTTAGCTGTATCAATACTTAATACTTCGCATTGTTTTTATGATGTTCATTACATGATTACATTGCACAATTCTGCCATCAGTTTCTTAACTTTTATAGAGCTATAATCATGATTACTGCTAAGGTTCTAAATCATTGACACCAACCTTTGCTTTCGATTTGAACTTGTTAATGACTTTCAGAACTTCAACTTGCCATCCTGTGCTGTTTGCCATGCACTAGTTAGTGGCTTACGATTAAACTGATAGCAATATGCATATATAAAATTGTATGTTGAAGACTTTTCATATTGTTTTACAAATTTTGCTAACTGTCTCAAAATAACCTTTTTTTTTTTAATACTGTAACATTTTTTTGATAGTTCCATCATGGCCTAAATTGGCATGTTAAACAACGAAGACACTCTTTCCTTCCTTTTCTCTTCAAATAAGGTGCTGAGGGTATTTGTGTCTTTTAATGCATTAATTCAAGCCTTTGTAAAGTTGTTATTAAAACTTATAGATTATTTTGCAGAAGACAAATTCATAGGGTTTTTGTAACTGTTGGTAAAATATGCCAGTGAACTATGCTGACATTGTTAAATTATATCAGTAATACTATACCTGAATATTAATGCTAAGAAAATCCACTTCCTTGTGTATAAAGTTAGAAGAGAATCTTCACATATAGTTTTCTTGTAGGTCTTCATGCATAATTTTCTTGTAGATGCTTACATAGTTGTTTGGTGCTGAATGATCCTAGCTTTACTATGCTGCATGCTTTGCATAGTAAACACTGGACGAATGGTATGTGTACCTTTGCTACAACACGCTGAAAAATCTAGAGAAGCCTAACTCTTAAATCTAGAGAAGCCTAACTCTTTCTCGGATTCTAGGCCATTGTGCTTGGAATAATGGTGATTCAGAATATGGGAGTAACCTATTTGCTATTCAGGGTTGAGAAAACTCTCAATCTAGAACAAGTCTCATCCACTGGATAGCATGTGTGTGTGTTTTCAGTCATCTGTGTCCTTCACCCCCACTTCTTTTGTTTGATTCAGTGTGAAAATCTCACCTCCATATCTTGACCCAAAGCACTTACACAACCAACAGTAAGTGCTTCTGTTGATTCTGTTATCTACTCCCGAGCCTGAAAATTCTCTGCATTGTCAACTGGACCCTGGTAGGATCTGGTCTTAAAAGCAAGCCAATGATAGACCAACAAGACCTTTGACAGCTGAAGAATTCACATCTTGTTGTAGAAGCCATAAATAGGCCTCTTATTTGTCATGGTACAAACCCAAGATGGGCCATATATACAACTCACCAGGCCATTTGATCAGCCTTTATTAATATTCCCTGAATGCTTGGCTTATGCATGGTGCTGGATTCCTGCTTTACATTAATCAGTTCTAGAGTTTCTGCTCCCTTGAAGCTAGTTTTAACAAAAAAGATGGTATGTAAACTGAATACATATGATTTCAGATTCTCAATGCTACTGTCTTTCTACTTCAGAAATCAATATTGTATTTATTTCATGTTCTGGGGAGACGCTGCATGCTTTTACCATAAAATGTTCATAACAACATCCTTGGTTCTGCAGGTCAATGATGCAGTGCTTTTGGGCAATACTCTTGTATCATGTTCTTCAGACACCACACTAAAGGTTCCTTAAATTATTACTTATGCTTGTGCACTCAAAATTACTCATCATATTGGAAATTTCTTTAATTTTTCTAAGAATTACCAGATGTGGAATTGTTTGTCTGAGGATGGGGCTTGCATCAAGACACTCCGTCAACATTCTGACTATGTCACCTGTCTTGCTGCTGCTGAAGAAAATGTAATTTCTTTCTCAAAAATCATTTAGATTCATGTTTGTCTCACTTAGAACTGTAGTAAAGAGGACCAGAGATGTTAATGGTTGCAGTGGTTTAAGAGCTTATGTTCAATATGTTCCATTGATCATGTGACCTCCATTGTTATTGGTTTAACCATTTACTGTAGAATCAGAGTAGCCATGTCTGGGATTGATTTGTGATGGTTTAAGTTGTGGAGAGGGAACCCTGGTGTGGCTATACTAGTTATTGTGTTTGCTGGTGCAAAGCAGGCTACTGCTTATGTTGGTTGTGAAACATGATCATGTGTTCTGATCACAGTGTCAAGCTGTTCCATGATGTGTTTTTGATCTTGTGGGTGAGTTTAGAAATGTTTTAGTGAACCCACTCATTTAAAAGCTTAATGTTGATGTGATCATTCAGTTTGCTGATGTTTTGCATATTGGTTTATGTCCTGAGGCTTTTCCCTCTGCTTTCCATGAAACTCTAGTCTTTATCTGTTCCTGGTTGGTTCCATGAAAATTTGATCCTTTTATAGTGTCATGCATTTTAGAGCCATGCTGTTGCCTCTGGTGGCCTTGGCGGGGAGGTGTTCATATGGGATCTGGAAGCAGCTGTTGCTCCTGTTTCAAAGACATCTGACACAATGGAGGATGACGGTTCAAATGGAATAATTGGCCCTGTAAGTTCTGGGCTGTCTATTACTAGTCTCCGCACAATTAGTTCAAACAGCAACATCTCTCTGCATCCAACACAGACACATGGATACAGTCCAGTTGCTGCCAAAGGCCATAAAGAGTCGGTATATGCCTTAGCAATGAATGAGAGTGGAACCCTGCTTGTTTCTGGTGGTACTGAGAAGGTATGTCCTAAGTCCTTGCTGTTACACCTTTTTTATGCCTTCTTTATTTTTCCCTTGCCTTTATATATATATGTATATGTGTATATATATATTGGCTCTGATCTTATATGCATATGAGTATAAGATTGTTTGTGCGCACATGACCTGGTCAGCCTTGGAGGAAAGTGCAAATAGTTGTGTGAATTTTGTCAACAAGGTTTTTCTATTATCTGTTTGTCTGTTTATGCGAATGCGTATAAGATTTATTTTTTTATTGTCTGTTTAGAAATTTATTTTGGGGGCTGTGAATGTCCACAAGGTTTGAACTTGTGGTCAGATATGTTGGATGGAAAAATCAGACAAGTGGCCCACCACATGCAAAAAAGTAAATTGACTCTTAAATTTTTTTAATTGTCATTCGTATCTTCAAAATAACATCATTATTTAATTTGAAAAATTTTAAAGAATTAATATAGCTCTAGTTGGATATAAGAAAATGATTTTTATGAGTATTTCTATTAAAATTTTCATGAAAATGATTTCTTTGGAGCTCGTAATTAATGTTTTTTGGAATTCTTGATGCTACTCATTAAAAAGTTCATGTCATTATTTTCTGTGTAAGCTCGAAATTAACATATTTTAAGAAAATATTATAATTTTAATTGTATAAAGAAAAATAACTTTTATATATTTTGATCAAAACTTTCATGTGGGGCTTTGATGATTTTCATATGTCCAAGTTTTGTTGGATGTTTTAGTTAATTTTTTTTAAATGCAACTAGCCTAGTTGAGTTTTAGTTGGTGTTTTGGTTAATTTTTTTTCTAAACACAACTAGCCTGTTCGAGTCGCATTCAGTGTTTTGATTAATTTTTTTTTTTAAAACTCAACTAGCCTGACTAAGTTTTATTCAGTGTTTTAGTTATTTTTTTTTTAAAAAAAATGCAATTGGCCTAGCCAAGTTTTATTTGATGTTTTAGTTAATTTTTTTTTAATAGCAACTAGCCTGGTCGAGTTGCCTTTGGTGTTTTGGTTTATTTTATTTTTTTAATGCAACTAGCCTGGCTGAGTAACTTTTTTTATCCTTCACCTTATTTAATTAAAATTTTGAGAGGGTTAAATCAAATAGTTAGTAATTGATCACATTAGTGTCAAAAAAACAATGCCCTTAACGATGAATTTTGTAACGGTTTGAGGGAGATGATTTAACTAATGTCCTTAAGGATGAATTTTGTAAAGGTTTGAGAGAGATGATTTAATTAAAATATTACTATGCATTTTCTTATAGCAAATTAGATTCTTAATGGTATTCTCCACCAAATGCAACATCCATGTCAATGCCACATGCACAAGTGTTGCAACATCTGCGCTCCCCCTTAGGCATGGTGGTCAAAGGAGTGAGAGGAAAAAATCTCATATGCTAGAATTTTTGCTCATCCTGGACCCCATGCACTCGGCCAGTAGCATTTAAAAATATAGTTGTGTTTGAAAAACAATATCAAATAAAATTTGGCCCGTTGCATTTAAAAAAATTTGGTCGGCTAGTTGCATTAAAAAAAATTAAACCAAAATAGTGAACAAATCTTAGACAAGCTAGTTGCTTTTATTTTTAAAGAAAAAAACCAAAAACATCAGACAAAACTTGGCTAGGCTAGTTGTGTTTTTTTTATTTTTAAATTAACCAAAATGCCAAACAATTCTTCACCAAACTAGTTGCGTAAAAAAAAAATAAAAAATCACTGAATAAAAATAGGAGATTTTTTTTAAATAACCAAAACATCGAATGAAACTCGGCCAAGCTAATTGCGTTTTAAATTTTTTTAACTAAAATACTAAATAAAACTCAGCTAGACCAGTTGCATTTAAAAAAAAAATTAACTAAAAACTGAACAAAACTTGGACATATGAAAATTATCAGTGCACCACACGAAAATTTTGATCAAAACATATAAAAGTTATTTTCCTTTATACAATTAAAATTATGATATTTTCTTAAAATGTTTTAATTTTGAGCTTACATAGAAAATGATGACATGAACTTTTTAATGAGTAGTGTCAAGAATTACAAAAATGGTTAATTATGAGCACCAAAGAAATCATTTTCATGAAAATTTTAATAGAAATACTCATAAAAATCATTTTCTTATATCCAACTAGAGCTATATTAATTCTTTAAAATTTTTCAAATTAAATAATGATGTTATTTTGAAGATACGAATGACAATTAAAAAAAATTAAGAGTCAATTTACTTTTTTTGCATGTGGTGGGGCACTTGTCTGTTATTTCCATCCAACATATCTTACCACAATTTCAAACCTTGTGGACATTCACAGGCCCCAAAATAAATTTCTAAACAGACAATAAAAAATAAATCTTATACGCATTCACATAAATAGACAACAGATAATAGAAAAACTTTGCCTTCGAAATTCACACAACTATTTGCACTTTCCTACTGCTTCGTGGGTCATGTGCGCACAAACAATCTTATGCTCATATGCTTATAAGATCAGAGCCCTATATATGTGTATAGACACACACACACACACACACACACACACACACCCACCCACACCCACACCCACACCCACACCCACACCCACCAACATAAAAACCCAGGCCATGCATTTTTAACTTTATCTGTTTCCATAGCTTTGTTCCCTTTTAGAAAAATAGCAATAGCATTCATTGTATCTAGGGTTGTGTTGCATATTTCTTCATGCATAGATGTATAACTCACAGCATTATTCATTGTTTTCTCAGCTTAGATTTGGCTTAAGGGTGTCAACATGTTGGATTAACCTTTCAGGTTTTTAACCATTCATGTGGTGTTCCCTGTAGGTTGTGCGTGTGTGGGATCCAAGAGCTGGTTCTAAGACCATGAAGTTACGGGGGCATACTGACAATGTTAGGGCTTTGCTTTTGGATTCGAGTGGAAGGTCAGTGTAATGGGAATGGCTTTTACTGAAATATGGATTTTCTTTACCTTGAGCTTTTGCCTTTAATATTGTGAGCTAAACACTTTTATTCTGTTAATTGCTGAACATTTCTATGCTGATTTTGTCATCAAGCATTATTTTTATGTGGCTTTCTTTTGCATGAATTTTACTTTTTTATACATTCTAATGTACCTATTTTTTGATGGATTTGTAGCATGTGGCTGTAGTGGGCTATTTTCTTCTCTCCTTTGTCACATTGCTTCCAACCTTTTTATGGTGCTTCTCGTTAGCCTGAAGCTATATGTTGGTTACCAAATCTGTAAACTGTATCAAACTAGCAGTTTCAAAAACCAGGTCAAATTAGGCCAATCATAAGGTTCATTATTGTTTAGTATTCATTTCTATTATTATTTAGTATTCATTTCTATCTAGCCCAATGATGCTTGTCTATTTACAAATGTGTACAGGACATGGAGAAAAGCTTTAGTAGTAAATACCGAGTACCTTTTGCAAATCTTGAATTTTATCCTCATATAGCCATTTTGAACTATTTGCGTTGGCATTGTGAATATATTTATGCAACAGCCCATACCATAGTGGAGCATCATGCCTTCATGTCTTTTTCAAACCTAAATGTCCTCTGAAATCCATGTGCCCTCAAGTAGGACAAACTGTTCCCAGTTCTGTTAGCTATTCGTATTAGCATATTTTACCTTTATTTTAGTTCATTCCATTCTAGTCCGTTTCAATTCCTCATTTTGCATATATCTGGCATATGAACATTCTATTCCTTGACTGCCCTTTGTAAAGCATGGTTGGTCTTGCAACTGCTGCATACCACTTCATTGTTTGACTGACCCTCATTGATCACAAAATTTCCAAGGGGCATCTCCATGTCTTGCTTTCGGCTCAAATTCTTTATTCAGCATTCTTATGAATTATCTATTTGGTATATGTTTTTGTTATTTCTTCTTTCATGCTAGATTTTTTTTTACCATTTTGCAGATACTGCTTGTCAGGCTCTTCAGATTCTATGATCCGGTAATATCAACTATCTTCCTTTCTGGTGTAGATATTGCAATCTCCACTATGTCAAAAATTATAGAATTCAAATGGTTTTGAGCATTTTTTAAATGGTATTCTCTTTATGTTTATTTTTATAGACTTAAAAATTACCTTTTTGTCAGATCATAAATTTTCTCTGAAGCCTCCCTACCTCCATTCACCCTCCATAGTTCTAGCAGATCTAACCATTTAGATTTAAGTTGAACACAAGAAAGACAACTTGAATCCCATTTGAATTCTGCTTAGATGACTTTGCTTCAATGATTAAAATTAATATTTATGCTTCAATCTTCCTCAAATTGCATGTTTTCTTATCTTCCAAAGATTTTGTGGTTATTTTGCTCTCTCTCTCTCTCTCAGTTGCTGAAGAGTCTCTCAAATAGGCTGATTGTTTTATTACCTTGATAAGAGATGACTCAAATTGTGAACTTATGATTATGGTTTATCATATTTTTAATAGTTGAGAGGCTAAATTGGCTTATGATTTATCTGGAATGTTTGTGATTATAACGGCCTATATGTGTTGTGGAAATTACTTTTAGGTCTCAGAATTAATGTTGTCAGATCCAAACATCTAATTAACTGGTCAATTGATTGGTTTGGTTTGAACCGATTTAACTGTTGATTTAAACTGGTTTGAACCATGATCTTAATTAATCCTACATTTCAGATTAAATAACAATATCAACTTTGGAAGTCATATTCTAAAACATTTTTAAATCTAGTGAGTGGAGTGGAATTTTCATTTTCAATTGTAGTGGATCTCTCATAGACCATGAATGCACATGATATTTCTATGCACCATAATGCATTGTCCTCTCTATTTTCACAATGCAAAAAAGTAGGCTTTGTCATCCCATTTTCAAAGACCCTTGCAGATCTGTTGATCTTCGTGGAATGATGTGGGCATTTCTTCCATTTTTAATCCTTTCATCTATTTTTCTTTTACCGGTGAGGATGGAGACGGGTTGCCTCTTTGATTACTGCCTACATGCATAGTTGGATTAGCTCCGCTTTTGATCCCATTTTTATAAATACATTTCTAGGCTAACTTGTGAACTGGCTAAACCAGTTCCAATGGTTTAACTGGCAGTTGGAGTGGTTTGCGCCTTTTATTGATGAGCCGTAAACCATGCCAAATCGGACTGGCTTAGATACCAGTTTCTGGTTGGACCAGTCCAACCAGCTGGTCCAGTTCTGATAATACTGCTCAGAATATGACTTCAATTTTAATGCAATAGACTTTTGGTCTTGCATCTTGAATCTATGTACACTTTCGTGATGCTGTTTTCTATGGTTTCATTAGTATAGTTAGAATGTAAAGATTGTCAGTAAGCCATCTTTTCTAAGGCATCACTAGGTATTTAGTTGAAGCAGTGTGATTTATGGTTAGAATGCAGATATGCATGAATTGCATGGTTATTATGCTTTGTAAATGGACACAGAACATGAATTTCGTGTTCAAAGAGTTGTTCTTTTTCTTGTTTTCCACCCTCTGGTTTCAAAATGTTTAAAAGGCTTACTGTTGTCTTGGAAGATACTCATTTTTCATCTGAAGCACAAGGTTCCTTCTGTCTTTTTTGTTTTTGTAACACTGAGGTGTCCCTTTTTGACATATGACAAAAGAGCAGCAAGTGCACAATTATGGCGACCCCTAGATGATTGCCCTTCATTGTCCAAAATTGCAAACTCTGAAAGTATGGGTGTCAGGTGTGGGGATATTTCTTCACATATAAATTGTAAATACAATGAAGGAGATACTTTTGCCTGTATCCATTTCTTCCAAATGCATGTGTCTGCATTAATATTCCTCAATATTGCAGTAGCTATTGTGAATTACTTGGGGTCAAGTCCTTTGATGCATAAGACTGGCTGATTTAGCTAGAAATGTGTTGGAAACAAGAAGAGGAAAATATGTAAACCATCAATCACTGTATATTGTGACTGTATCGTTGTTCATCATTGTCCAATGAATCTGTCAATTCTTTCTAAATATTCAATGGTAAATATTAATCTAGTCGTCAAGGATCTGGTATGGGTACTTCAAGGGTGTCAAGAGAGGCAAGGCTTTGTGGAGATTATACTTGCTGCTCTATGAGCTATAGGATTGGATATAACTACTGCACATTCAGTCATTATTCATGCTTACTGATATTATCATTCTTCTGCAGTAGGAAACTATCACAGAACTATTTTTGTGATTTCAACCCTTCAACTAATTTTTTTTCCTATGACAAAAAGAACAAAAACAGAAGAAAAGAAACAGATTAAACAGTTGTGAACCAGCAATCAAATTGAACTGCTCAAGAATTTGGTCTGGTTTTTAAAACACTGATTTTATGTCAGATAATTGCTTTGGAAGCAGAAAAGCTGTCTAAATTTTGTCCTTTGTACTGTAGCATATTTATTACTTTATTTAATCTTGTTAGTATTATCCATCATCAAATTTATGAGAAGAGTCTGCATGTTATTTTCTTTTGTAGTTTGTGGGATCTCGGTCAGCAACGGTGCGTGCATTCCTATGCTGTCCACACGGATTCTGTTTGGGCACTTGCAAGCAACCCTACATTTAGTCATGTTTACAGTGGTGGAAGGGACCTCTCCGTAAGTGATATATTCTGATAGTTTTCAATAAAAATTCACTTAGTTCTTTCAGGTTCCACTGATCTTAAACATGAATGTGGCTGCTATCTCAGTTGTACCTGACAGACTTGTCAACAAGAGAGAGCATTTTGCTTTGCACAAAGGACCACCCGATCTTACAGTTGGCATTACAAGATGATAGTATATGGGTTGCAACAACTGATTCATCTGTACATAGGTGGCCAGCTGAGGGGCGTAACCCACAGAAGGTCTTCCATAGAGGCAGTTCATTTTTGGCTGGCAATTTGTCTTTTACACGTGCTAGGGCTTGCTTAGAAGGATCTACTCCTGTAAGAACCACCCACCCTTGAATATTTTAATCAGCATATCTATATGTGCATGAATGTATGCATATGTCTACTATCCATAGCTTTTCCGTTTAGATGCCTATGTCAAAGGATGTAGAGATGGCTTTGTTGAAGGATATAGTGTTTCAGAGACAGGTATTATGTCTTGTCTGGAGAAGTTTGTTATCCTTGAGCTCATCATCACTATCCTTATTACCCTGTATTTATTTGTGATCAAGTCTAATTAATCCTGCCAAAAAGGAGATGGATATGCACTTTCCCTGGGTCATCATAGGCCACTTGTGCTGCTATTTTGTGGTCATATATATATGTGAAAGTTAATGATTGATTTATTGGATATCTAAATCATAGGGGTTTTCCAAATCTTTGGGTTACTTGATGACACTGAATGAGAAATTTTAGTGTGTTCTAGTAGACAATATGGACGGTCCATTACAGAGCTAATCCAGTGAGAAAGAATAATCAGGGAAGCTCGTGAAGTTTTCTCCCTTTGTATGATAATTACATATATTCAAGGGCTGTGAGGCTGTTAGAAATCTGGTGGTTGAGTTAAAAAGTGCTTTCTTCTTTTCCTCATTTTATACCCATAGATGTCTAATGTGTAATGCTGCTGCAAATTGGTTGTTCAGAGTCTTCAGGCCAATGTTTTCATTATTGGCCATAAATATTGGTTTACTGAGTTGATTACCATTTTCTTTCTAATATTATTGCCCCAGGTTGAATTGATTTGATCAACTTGAATCCGTACAGTTGCATTTAATTCATCCATACCCTTATTACTTTGTAAAGCTTGACATATAATGTAGTATTTTTTTACTCCAAATGTGAATATATATGGGAAATATTTCAGCGACACTGGTTTCACCAAAATTTTCTATGCAACTGTGCTGTTTGAGCAAACCATGATGTTTTGATTACAGATCAAAGGCAACCATATATTATTTATTTTCATACGCTCAACTATGGGTATAAAAAATCATCTTGAATGGAAACTTAGGTGGGCTATAGCAACAGTGAAGTTGCATAGAAAATTTTGGTGAAACCTTTTTCATTGAAATATGTCCCTATACATCTTCATCATTATTTTAGTTTCATCAAGAAATTCATTTTTTCTTCCATTTTTAAATTTATCTCTATTTAAGTGATAAATTAGGCTGCATTATTGATAATTATCAGTGTCAAAGATAATTTATCTCTCAGCAGGGGTAGCAGTAGATTTATAGTAAACACTTGTTGTGGCCTATGTTGATTTTGTTTGACTCATTTTTAATATCTTATGTGGCCTTCATTTGTACATTTTGATTACATGCTTACCATCTTCAGTGAGGCATAGAGTGGGGTGGTTGTTATTTCTTTCTTTCCTCTGATTTGGTGTCTTTTCATCACAGGTTCCTGTTTATAAAGAGCCAACATTCACAATTCCTGGAACTGCTGCAATTGTGCAACATGAGATTTTGAATAATAGACGGCACGTCTTGACTAAGGTGAGCGCCAGGTTTTCATTGTAATATCCACCTTACTTTCTCAATACCAATTGGCTTCTTCTTCTTCTTTTATTTTATTTGGTTTTGTTTTTGGTCATAGTTGCAAATGTAATTCTGCAGTTTACATCTTTATATTTCTTTTCAATAGGATACTTCAGGTTCTGTCAAGTTGTGGGAGATAACAAGGGGCATTGTGGTTGCGGACTATGGCAAGGTTTCTTGCGTAAATTCCTTCTATTTGATACTCTATTTGCAAATCAGATTGGCGGTCTTGATATTCTATACTTGCGCCGGGAGAAGCGGAAGTAATCAAACAATTAGATCTTTCATCTGAAACTCATTTCGTTATTATATTTTCGCAATTGCTATTTTGCAGGTCTCATTTGAGGAAAAGAAAGAAGAACTTTTCGAAATGGTACTAATACCATTTTTAATGATTTAAACTGGTCTGAATGAAAATTTCTTTTTGGGCCATATTATGAACAGCCTTAATTATTTTCCTTTTATAGGTGAGCATTCCTGCATGGTTTACCATGGATACGAGGCTTGGCTGCTTGTCTATCCACTTGGAGACTCCGCAATGCTTTTCTGCTGAGATGTATGCTGTTGATCTGAACATTCCAGGGGCATCAGAAGATCTCAAGGTAGGCCGACTTAGCCTTTCTTTGTTTTGTTTGCTTTCTGTAAACTCAGAATCAAAACCAAATGATTTGATGGGAATTCAGCAATTCCAAAATTTGCCAGACGTGAACCCAATACATTAACCTCAGGCCCAGAAAAATGGCCTTCAGCTCTATGCTTGCAGGGTTCCTTTCAGTTTCTAAATGTAAGTTCACTAGGGAGATGATGGTAAGAATTAAAATCCTGTATCATTTGAATCTTTCTAGGTCCTGGCTATTGTTATTATTTTAGTTTTGGTGCTGGTAGAAAAGCCAGTAAAGACTACATCGTAATTGCTGTTGAGATGATCTGTTGATTTATGATTCAAAGCAAAAGTAATTGTATTAACCTCATATTGTATATGTTGATTACGAATGTTTTGGCTGGTTCCTGCTGTCAATGGATTATAGCTACAAAACTTCTCGTCTGGACAAACTAAGACATTCCTACTGGGGCCTGCAATTAGAAACCTTAGGAAATATTTACGCATGCTTCGCATTGAACAGAAGAGGCACCAAATTTAGATGTTTAAGATGATCTGCTGATCTGTTTGATATTCTGTGCATGATCCATTCATGTCGTGAATATCTACTATTTTGGTCATAGGGATGCAAGTCATCTTAATACAATTCCAGTGTTGTCACTTATTTGCAGAACTTTCCATTATTTAGACATTTTGAATATCATATGGTGATGATGTTGTCTATACATCCACGGAGACATCCTTAATGAACACTGGATGGGAGGTAATCTATTTAATTTTTATTACGCAGCTTCTCTGTTATGATTCAACCCTATAAATTGGATCCATTGTATGTCTACCTATAAATTGGATTTCTTTTGTTGTGCCTACTCATGGCATGGAACTAATTTGCTGAATTCATTGAACTTGAACTGAGTAGTTTTGACCTAAAAAGTAAATGAGCTTACCCAATGCATGAAATTTGTCATTTTAATAGTGTATTGTCTTCAGTTGTGTTGGGTAAGCTAATGCCTTAACTGCCCTTATTGTGGTTCACTATGGCCTGAGCTGCTGCATGTTAATGTCAACATGCAAGGGCTGAAACCATGGTGATACTATACATATCCTTAGGTTGAGGAACATGAATGTTGCTCAGAAACCATTTACCATTTCTGCTACTTGTGTATTCAGGCACTTGACGTGCAAATTTTAATGTTTTTATGCTTCACCCATGACCATCATCATTCATTGCTAAATACAACGGCAGCAAAGTTCTGAAACTTTTCCTGGAGTGGATCATGAATTTTTCTTCTCAATGTAATGGTTATTTTAACATCATTCTCAAATCATGTTCATAATTTTGCAGATAAACCTAGCCCAAGAGACTCTACGTGGTCTGTTGGCTCATTGGCTGGCTAGGAGGAAGCAAAAAGCTGGATCTCCAGTTTCAGCTAATGGTGATATAACATTGGGGAAAGATATTCCCATTAGAAATCATTCTCATTCAAGAGAAGTTCATGATGGAAGTGAAAACCACAGTACAAGCATCCTTCCATCGTTTGAGTTTTCAACAGTTTCCCCTCCTTCCATCATTACTGAAGGTTCTCAAGGAAGCCCTTGGAGAAAGAAAATCACAGACTTGGATGGCACAGAAGATGAAAAAGATTTTCCATGGTGGTGCTTAGATTGTGTATTGAATGGCCGGTTACCTCCCAGAGAAAACTCCAAGTAATTCTCTGACTTCTTCATGCATTTCTTGTAGTTGTATCTTTTGAGTTGGTGAGAGGATTGACGACTGAAACTAGCAAGCCTTTATTACTATTGACATCTCAAGAAATATATGCTTCCCATTGCATGGGACAACTTACAGGTGCATGGTACTACATAACCTTAAAGCTATGGTCTCTCAGACTATTAAAGGTTGTCTGCGAACTTGCAGATATAAGTGAATCTGTCCACCACATCAGTTATTTAATGTTGCTTATGGTTCCAAAAGTCATCCTGATAAAAATTCAACTGGGAAACAAAAAGGGTACAATATGAAAGAGAATATCTGCATTTGCTTTGTGGTAAGGTACACCGTAGTGATAAACCTGGCTTTCCAATCCAAAGAATTAGCCTTTTCATGCTCATGTGGCTGCAGGAATGGGAATATTTTGTCCACCTTAGGTTTTTAGAGGAGCACACCTGATGTGCAAGGCATCCAAACTTTGACCTTGACCAGACAAAGGGTCTGGACTTAAGAACTGGCAACCATCCTCACAAATACAGGCTAGTTGTTGCCTTTGGCCTTTGTGAATTTCGTATTTGCGTATTTTTTTGCATAATGGGACTCATGAAGTGAGGCATTCAATAAAATAGGTTGGATTTAGTTTGGTGCTATGATTTCACTGAAGCAAAATAATTTTCATGTTGAATGCGTTTTTGGCAGATGCAGCTTTTATCTGCATCCTTGCGAAGGTTCAACTGTCCAAGTTCTTACCCAAGGAAAGTTGAGTGCACCAAGGATATTGAGGATACATAAAGTAAGCTTTTTTGACTATTTCCTTATGGTTGGATGTGTTATTGATCAAGGAGGGTGTTTCTGTCTCTATATTTTTTCATGGGTCTTGTTCTAGATGGTATGTGCTCATTTTAGCATGCCTAGGGTTGTTTACATTCATCATCATGATCCTAAGCTTTTTCGTCAACTTACTGCAGTCGACAATATGAATGCTACTTTGTCATCATTTTTCCACTCTAAATAGGTGTCCTTTGATTTGAACTTACATGTAAGTTTATTATCCTCATCGTTGTAGTTACCGTTGCAACTTTTAGGTTCCCTTGATTTGCTGAACCCAAACTGCTGGTGATGATGCTTAATTTTATGTATCTCCATAGGATTATGGAAATTGTGGCGTCGTATTGAGAATTTCAGCTGTACAAATAAGAGATTGAAAAATTCAATAAAAAATGGGTAGGCTGGTTGAAATGTTTGGTTTATGTCAATATTAATGCGATCTAGTGCATGTGGTAAATTTTAAATGTTTTCTGGTTATATAGAACAAAACATTGTGTTGGCAGTGTTCACAATAATACATAAAATTTTCCAAACTATTGTAAAATTATGATCAGTCCAGCATATGAAGAAATAATACACACACATGTATATATAAAAGAAAAAGACTAATTATATTCAGTACATAACTAATTTCAGACACAAACCTCATGCAATATGTAGTATTCAAATAGGGCGTTGCCTTGGCCAACAGTAAGGATTTTCACCTGTCCTCGGTGGTGTGGTGGGGTGGGTTTGAGTCTTGTAAACAGCCTCTTCAAAATTGATGGTATGGCTGTGTAAATCTTGCTCCTCACAGACACCGCATTTGTGAGTCTCTTGCACTGGGTACGCTCCACTTTTATAAACATTTATTCCTATTGCAATGGAGTTTAGATCAAATCTGCACATGGACTTCTGAAATACCACCGGTTATGGGAAGAAATGATATTCCCACCCTTTTTTCAATTTAGGGATAGATTTCAAGTAGTGTTGTCTAGCATATATGAACATGCGGGAAGGTTGCTCAAAAGACAATTTCCCAACAAACATTTTTGTCACGCCTTAGCCCCCAAAACAGCAAAATTAATTGCCATTTCAAAATCTAAGTGTGAATTTCCCAAGATTTATTGCACTAGAGACGAAATATAACCACAAAGGGAACCATATTAACTCTCAATTAAGGAAAAGAATGAAAATACCATACAATCCATAACATAATCAAGTACAGTTCTTCAAATTAAAAACAAAAATACAACATCTATTTTTAAAATCACTCACATAGAAAACTCTGTCCCATCTATCCCCATTCCACGACTAATGCCCTCAACGAGCGACATTCTCTATAAAAAAATAAATAATATTAGGGTGAGCCACAACAACTCAGTAAGTAACATAGATGTAGCTAGCACGTGATAAAAATACTAGTCAAATCCCAATACATCATAAACTATTTGGTTTGACTGACCACAACATCAATATAGGAAAATACATCTCATTCCTTCTATGCTGCTCATTCAAACCTTTCTATTTGACCATCATCTTGTCGGATTAACGCCTCAGATCACATCCCGACTGGTTTGTCGGACCACAACATTACATCTAGCTATATACTTCTCATCCCTCACATGCTGCTCATCAAACCTCATGATCTGGGCAACCTCTTAATACATCAACATCTCAGATCATATCCTGACTGGTCTGGTGGACCATAACATTTAGGAAATTACATTCCTTGTTCTCTCAGACCTCATGATTTGGTCATCAACACATCGTCATCTTAGATCATATTTTGATTGGTTTAGTGGACCACAACATCACATCTATTTACTTAACCTCATGATCTGGCCACTATTTGGACATTTTGACCATTCCATTGGATCCAGAACGTCCAAAAATCTCAAGATCAACTACCTAATCATCCAGACTGGAGATCGTGCAGTCTAAAAATCAATAATTCAAATCTGACCATTCATCTCCACATGATCTAGCTAACATTTGAATAATCTGACTCTTCCAAAATGTCCAAAAACTTCAAGATCAACTATCTGATCATCTAAATTGGAGATTGTAGGGTCCATAATTCAATAAATCAAATTTGGCCTTTCATTTCCACATGATTTGGCCAAATTCTTTAACAATTTGATCATTTCATTGGATTTAGATTGTTCAAAAACCCCAAAATCGACTATTGGATCATCCAAATCCGATATCAAATGGTTTAGAACCATAAAAAACTTTTTTGGTCATCTGTATGCTTGTCGAACCGGTGACCGTACGCCAATGCCGGCGCCCCTGAGCTGCCGTCGGTGGAACTCGGCTGGGGTGGACACCTGGGTCATTAGCGCTGGGCCAGTGTGCCTGGGCTCGCTGACGAGTGGGCTTAAGCCCAATGTCGGAAGTTGCTATTGTTGCTGCCTCGTTTTCGTCGTCTGCCGCCTGGGCCTTTGTTGGGCTTTGGCCTGGCATGGAGCTCGATTGCTAATGCGGGCTCTGGCGCGAGCTGGTGCTGGCGCTGGCCCGGTTAGAATCCAAGCAGCAACGCTACTAGCGTGATTTCAACAGGGACATTCATCCCTTCTAATTTTTTTTAATTTTTAATCAAAAAATTAATTTTTGTTGTTTATCTAAAGTTTCTAACTTTAGAAATTAGTTTCTAAAGAGTCTAGGAAATAACTTGATCATTTAGTGCGGTCTATATGGGATCTATGGTCTAGAAATTCTAGATTTAATGATTTTTCTATTTTTCATATTTTACTAAATTTAGCCAATTAAATGAAGTCATTTTAACTCCAAATTTCTACCATGTAGTAATATAATTATTTATAATTCATTCAACAGTTCAGATCTTGAAAATAATAATCACAGCAAAAACCAATTTCATCATTTACGTTAGCTAGTTGTTTACAAGGACGTTTCATCCCTTTCCAAGTTTTATTATTGTTTTTTATTTTTTGTTTGTATCTAACTGTACATGCAGTATTTCATAAATCTGAATCTTAGGATGTACTATACATTAAGAGAGCTTTATTTGAAGACCCATATGTGATATTAAATTCTACCAAATACATAAAAATTTGATAAAATTTTTATTTTAAACAGTCAAGAATATTTCATCATTTTAACAGTCATTTTACATTATATTCCTACCAAATTCTTAGGGTAGCTAAATACACATAACCCAAACATATTTAACGGATCAGATTATCCAAATAACATGCATGAAAATTCGTTTGCAAATCATATGAAACGAATATTATATCATATATTTCAATCCATCCGTACAACATGATTATTTGCATTCGTCTCAGCAAAATCATGCTTTATACATGTCTAATTAGTGATCTGATCCAGCATGATAATCACATGTAAAACGTAGATAAAAATTCACGGAGAGAGATACAGAAAGCGGAATCTCCTCCTCCTCTTCCTCTCTTTTCCTCTCTGGCACAGTCTCTGTCTCACAGGGATTACGCTGCCTTTCATTTCTCTCCCTCCCTCTCACTAATGCTCGGTGCGATCATGTATTAAACCACGGATACTCTTAACACCCAACTGCCACATTAAAGGCATGTATGCCTTCGTCTCCTAACCGTCCCATAACTGATTAAAACGGAGTTGAAAAAAAAAAACAACGCACACCAACTGCCTCAATTATTATATTATTATTTTATACAGGTTATTACAATTTTGATCGGTTTTGGATATGGGAAGGTGAAGTGCCCATAAATTCTGAACCCAAACCATAGTGCATGTGATAACCAACATGCTAAGAGAGAAGGCTTTCCAGATAAAATTGGAGTTTCCTCTCTAGCCTCAGTTGTGGTGCATGGAATCTACCCCAAACACCTTCTAAAATCCTGAAATATCCCCTGTTATTGAAAAAATAAAGTGTTGTAATTAGTGAGTGGCATGTTGTGAAGTATATCACCCCTCTGAAGGTGTTATGTGTAAGCCATGCCATGTAGAGCATAAGTTGCACATGCTTCATTAGAATAACAAGATATAGATGAAAGTAAATTATGGCAAAGAAGAATTAGGAGTTTGAGTCATACATAAATTTTATATTAGAATAACTGGAAATAAAAGGAAGGGTATTCGCTAATCACCGAAAATTTTTAACTAGTTTTCAATTGAAAATAGAATAAATAATACATAAATGAATGTTAAATATTTTTATTGATTTTATTGCTTTGGGCAATGTTTGATTTGACGTAAAAGAGATGTTAAAAGGGGAGGAAAAATTGAAATTTTATAAAAAAGATGTAAAAAGAAAGGTAGTGATGTCAGCAGGATTGGAAGTGATACTGGCCATAATGTGAATGACGATGAAATAGGCTTCTTAAAGTGATGGTGTGGGAACAGTAGGGTGGTTATGGGTGGATCAACATCACATCAAATGGAGGAGGGATAGTGTGTGGTTGATGTGATGTCATGTATAAGCTACACACAATTAGCATGGAGTGTGTAGCGTAGCTTGATGATTCTATTAGTGAGGAGCATGAAGAAGTACATCTATTTTGAGCTATTTTAATGTGACATGGCATGAATGTTAACCTATGCTGTATTGCCCAAGGTTGGTTAAAATACTGAATGTAAATGTGCATCTGTTATTTGTCGATTTATCTGGTATGATGAATGCAAAACATGCTGTTCTTTTTGCATGGTAACTTTGAGGGTTTATTGATTTGGGCCTGCAGGTAATTAACTACGTAATTGAGAAGATGGTTCTTGACAAACCACTGGATGGAGGGAACTCTGATGGCACTTTTGCATCGGCATTGCCAGGAGGACAATCACAGCTCCCAATGATTGGAGATGGCTCTTTCCGGCCTGGGTTTAAGTCGTGGCAAAAGTCGAAGCCATCCATAGAGATTCTATGTAATAATCAGGCAAGTAGCTGAATTTGAAATATGCTCCATGTTGGCATTTTGTTATGGTCGAAGTTGGTTTATTATGAATTTGGTTTGTGCTTTTTCTTGAGGAATTTCAGTGCATGCATGGTAGCACGAGATGCTTCCTGCAATGCCCATGCCATTATCTTAGTGGTTTCTCATATAATCTGGCTAGATTTATCTGGGTCCATTTTCCATTGCCGTTTTAGAAATGGAGTATGGGGTGATTATTTCATGTATTATGTTTCATAGTAATCTTTACACCAGATTATGTTTTTCTTTTTAATGCTTGTGCAGGTTTTATCTCCCGAAATGAGTCTGGCTACAGTGCGAGCCTATATATGGAAGAAGCCAGATGATTTGGTCCTCAATTACAGAGTGATGCTGGGCAGATGAGTAATGCATGCAACGATTAGAGAAAGGCGCTTGTAGCTTTAGTACTGTTTTCATTCTATTGACTGTTTCTTTGTCTAGGTTTTCCATCCTACAGTTCCTACCTTAATACTGGGCCTGCATTAGAAAAACGAAAATAGAACTACTGTGTTGTTGCAGTCCAGAAGTTGAAGCAAATCACGTGACCCATTATATTTGGGTTGAATTTGTTTTGCCGAATGAAATTAACACTTGGACCAATTTCAAATCAAATCATTTGGGTACCGTTGATTATATGATTTTGGGACCTTGTCCTTGGGTGCCTGGTCAGCACACTGGTGCTGGCAGCGTCTGATGCTTAACTGCTAGTTTTTATATGCTGGCTGCATCTGATACTAAACTGCTTGTTTTTGTGTTGCAGATTGCTTTAGATTGACTGTCATGCAACGGAATGCTTTAGTGTATAATCGCTATTTATCTCTTCTTGCTGGATATAGTCAGGCTACTGGTTTCCTTGTAAAGCAGGAAGTTTGAGCTCCTGTATGCAAAGGCTGCCGTAATATGGATCTTCAAAGTTCTTCCATGATCGGTTAGCTGGTCTTCAAGTGTGGTGCTTGAGTAGCGAGCAAAGATTAGTCGGTGGATATCATCAACTCGGAGGTAGATGATGATAGATGGGCCGCGTATCATTCAGGTATCAGAAGACTTCAACTGAAAACCGTAACAGAGATCCAGGAGTACCGTGTGAGAATGTTGATGATGTCGAAAGCATTGTAGATTTTGAGTCGATGTAGTAATTCTTAGGAGGTAATTATCTTTGAAATAAAGCCATCCACCAGAGTAATTATTCATGTCTCGTTTCTGTCTCAAATGGTTTATACGAATAGATAAATGTTCTTTCCTGTGTTTTTTCAGCAGTTTCTGAGTAATCAGCAGAATGCAACATGGCTGCGATATATATTTAATTCTATCAGTTGTCGTTTGTTGGCAGTGTTAGTATCGGCACCAGTGAAATTGAACATTGTAATGAGACATTTGGAAGAACGTTACAACCGATGAAAAATAACAGTATATTTCCATCTTCTGAACCACCTATTTTCTCGAGCTCCGAGAGAATCCTGGCAGCAGTAATTGAAGGATTTCGAATGATGTTTATGGGTCGGGTCGTCCGCATCCAGGCCCTTGTGTTGGTACCGTTGAGCGTGGAAATCTGTCAGGGTGGGATGCGCTTGTCCTTGAAAATTCCGACTTTTTCTGATTCAGTTCCTCTGCAGTAAATGTTTCCATCAAAATGTTTCTAAGTAGTCTGGAAAAATTCCCATCATTCTCCTTTTTCCCCTAGTCCTTGATAGCATCTTCAGGGAAGGAAATAATCTCTATGCACCTAGAGCTTGTATTTCAACCACTCCACGTCAGGTGGCGTCAACATGGAGATGGCGAGCTGATCGGACATTACTTGTTAGATCATTAGATCTGTACCGTCCAAAAAAAAATAAATAAATAAATAACGGAAGATATGGATTTGCGACCTTAAAGCTACGGTCTGGATGGTTAAAGATGGGATGTAAAATTTTGTGATGGTGCGAACTTGGTGGCAGGTGCCAAGAAGATTCCAGACGCACAGGTGCAATTGAATTCCAGGACGCGATCCACATGATTCAATAATCCACACCGTTGGTTCCCACTGCCCGTGCTGTGATCAGATGATCTGCCCGTTTAAGAGTTGCTTGCAGCCCCTTTTAATGCGTTTTTCTGGCAAATGAAACCGTCCTATAAGGAGAATTCAAATAAAATAATCAAATGGTCCGGATTAATAATGGTCGGTGCAAGCACTAGGATGTAAGGAAGACCCGCGTCTTGAATCTTGATGGTTGCTTGCTAAAGCATGATTGAAGGCTAAAGATGGAAACGCGTTTGTTTCCATATATGAGTAAGAGGCGCGTCAACCGTCAAAGCAGCCAGCAACTCGACTTTCCAGACACTGCTCAAACCGTATTTCACCTGCCATACCTCATTCGACAGATCTGGTAATTCCTTGATCCAATAAAATATGGTTGCTTTTCTAATGATGGCCCGCTAAACGACTACCAACATGCATCTCATCGTGATCAGGATGGGTTGCTGCCTCTTGCTGCATTTCATTGTCTATCATTGACCATCTATCTATGACAGGGCCCACTAAATGAACTCTGCAAACCTCAATACCACATTAGCATTTATTCAATTCAATCCCTAAAATTTACAAACGTTTCTGTCAACTCCGCCAAAGCCTATGCACAGTTCATCACACTTCAATCCATACATACACACATAGCAGACAGCTCCAGGCTCTCCTCATCATTAAAACTAAGGGTCCATAATTCTCTTGATCCAGACCGTTGATACAATGGTCTTTTAAAATCTTTTGAACTAGAAGATCCCAAGTTCATCTAACCTTTGGCATGGTGTGTCGATGCAAGTACTTGTCTCAATCATGCGTCTTCTTTCAACAGAAGCTCTCTCGGGGGTCGTTTACTCATGGTGAGACCCAATGCATCAACGGTCTGGATGATACCATCTCGTTACCTACATGCGTGTATGGACTCGTGCAACAGGGCGCTATTCATGGCTTCATGCAAACCAATCTCTTGGGTAGCTACAAGCTGCTCAGAAGATCGGTTTTGATCCTCTGACACGCCATTTCGGGGGGTAAGACCATCCGATCACTGTGGTTGAAGACGGCGGTGACAGTCACCATCGCCTGCTGCCCGTCGTTGCAAGCAATGCTGGTGGCAAGGACCTCAGCTTTGTGCCTTTCAAACACCTGCAGAACACGGGTCAACAGCCCTTTTCGTGCCATTGATTGTATTCCGAAGAACATGGTTTCGCCTGAGAAGGTTACGTCGATGGATGAAGAAGAATTTCGGCGCCCGTGAAGGCGTTCTAGCTCTTCCTTCTCTTTCTGTGCCTCCAACTCCATGATCTGTTCTTCTACTTCTCTTATGTATGCAATCGTCTCATCGATAGTTTTCTCTCTTGTAGCCTACACTTTGCATTTTCAGCACTTGGGTTAGCGCCAGAAATGCAAATCGATGAACAAAAATTCAAAAGAAAAGAGTAATTAGATATCAACGCAATTCACATGCCAGTGAAGACATGCAAAAATGGTGGGCGTTTTCATGATTCGTAATTCGGAGAAATCACGCCAATTTGTTCACAAGGTGGCTCCACATTCGAAATCAATGGATGGAGGATGATTTGAGGTAAGTTAAGGGTGTAGTCCAGACCATTATTTGACCAGTTCTAATTATCTAACTTAGGATCATCGAGCATGATTTTATGTTCTTTTTTCTTTTTTCCCACCTCTAAATTCAAACCCAAAATTCGTGTGTTTTTGTTTTGCTTGTTTCCTTTTCAAATTCAAAACCAAGCCATTTTATTTGTAATTGAATTTAAGCATCGAATAAACACTCAAACGCATTGGTGACACTCATTGACCTGCATCGGCCTTTGAGATGATCAATAAAACTTCTCGAGGTCTATGAACATGAAATGCAATGCAAGCACTCAGAGCCAACCACGCAGAACGCATGCACACCCAGAAAAAAACACAGAAGAAGAGAAAAATCTCACTACCTTGGGGAAGAGATTAGGAACTATGGAATTCAGCTTAGCATAAAACTCGTTCATCTTTCCCCTCCTATCCCTTTCCATCAGCATCTCCCTCGTCGCTCTCGCCGTCCCGCTCCCCGACGCTTTGCCTTTTGCCTTCCTCCGCTGCAGCAGCGCCTTGGGAGACAAAGGCTCGGGCTTTGGCAATGGCGACTCATCGTCTTTTGTGCCTTCCATGAGAGACTCTCTACCAGTGTTTGTCTCCCTACATTGCTCGTATCAGACATATAGGTGGAAAGAAAAGTGGTGGATGGCATTGCATCTCCATACAATAATGAGAATGTCATACGCACACATCAAATCTGAAATTGGACCATCGAAATTATAATTTTCTGACCACCCATTTGTTCGCAGAGTCTAAACTGCCTAATGAACGGTCAGGATCAGCCACGGGCTGCCTGGAGAGAGGTGGAGGTTTTTGGGAAATGATGGAGCATGCATAGTACATGTTTCCTTTTTGAGGCGCCTGTGCAGATATTTGCCTGATGAGGTAAGTGGAATGTGCTGCTGTAAGAAAACTCCATCATCACCCTTTTGATTCTTTTGAGTGGTTACGGAATTACACCTTTGACCGAATTCTGTGATGACCCAAGGCAAATGGCGTGGCCCACCTCCTTAGCTGGATTACCCACATGTGAAGATGGCCGGAATAATCAGAGCCGTCCATCTTGCTTGTGAAGTTTTTGTTTGGCAATTAGTCACTCTTTATTGCTAAGAATGCAAAGATTATCTTTTATAAATGCTCAGGTGAGTTACTAAATTTGAATCATTGGAGATCCAACGTGCACAATTTAAAGTGCTTTTAACGCTCATGGGGCCCATGGATTTATAATTAGATATTCATACCTTTTAAAATTTTCCTGGTTAAACTAATCTAATCTAAGTGATTTTCATATTTTAAAGACGATCTTACATATTTTCAAATGATAAAGCTCAAACAAAACTCAGAAAAATACAATTTCAAATATTTTTATTAAAATAAATAATGGTAAATCTAACGGCTTTTGTTTTTGATTTTATACGGTCCAGATCAATGATTGCATGGCCATGATCACGTGATTAACGGTCCTTGAGGCTCTGCATTGATTGCGGGTGGTGAGACCCACCTGACGAGTAGCCTGGATGTCTTCAAACGGGCCGGGTAGGACCATTTCAAGATACAACCCAAGTAAACTAGGCCCATTGAAATTGCTTTTTCTAACATTGTCCTTCGCAGGTCTACGGTCAAGCTTAGATGCCCACTAACCTGCTGATGGGATGAATCAACACCGTTTAAAAGATCTTAAGAAACAAAGTTACCACAGTAATGAACAGAATAGCAAACGAGGGTGCTAAACATTTTTAGGGCATTCACCAGCTTACACACACATGAAGCGAGAGATGAAATCTAGGCCGCTGGTCTACCTTGATCTAAGGTGGAGATTCAAAATAGAGAGGGAGAGGAGTATGAAGAAGGCCATTGCGCCGATCAGGGACACCACCACGGATCCGGCCACGAGTTTGCAGAATTTACCGTACACGTCGCACACCTTGTTCCATCCCACGTGCTTGTTCCCATGGTAGCCTATGTAACCGACGGCGGCTGCTGCACCGCAGCCGGAGGAGACGAGGGCCAGCATGAGCAGATCAACGGCTGAGATGAGGAGTGCAAGGCCCCTGGCACCAGATCCGGCGATCACGGTGGCCAGAAGGGAGAAAAGTGAGTATGCGGCGGCGATTGCATTCACCACCACGAAATATCTGAAAGAATAACACAAGTAGATTGATCAAAAAGCTGAGTAACAGTAATTCAACGGTCTGGATGAGTCAGAGAACAACCCAAGAAATGCATGTCCACCAACTCATCCATCTTCCTTTTTCTTTTACGCCTGTCCTAATTAAGCTTTACGGGTGGGAGCATGGCGTGCAGGAATACGAGCATTCATATGAAACTGAAGTCATTCATAACCTTAGTATCGCATGAATGAAAAAAAAAGAAAAGAAAAAGGACTGTAATATCAGGTTTTGACTAGAAAACTAAAGATCTGTTTTGGGAGTATTTGCATACACCATGTAAAAGCCAAAATTTGTAAAAAGCCTCACCTTCTTCCAATATTATATTAAACTACCTCCAATGACGGCGAACCAACCAGTTGCCTGGTCGGGTCCAATAAAAGCTTTTTTTTAATTTTAATATTGTTAATAGAATAAAAAATAAATTAAAATAGTAAAATATTATACAAAAGATATATATATATATATATTAATGTCTATGATTTAGATTTTTTTTAAAAATAAAAAATCAACTCAACCAGTTGAATTGGGTGGTTGAACAAGTTGGACCTTAAATCGGATAACCTATGAATTCAACCAAGCATGGTTCTAATAACATTGACTTGGAGTATTTTTCTTTATTATTTATATTTTTAATAATTAATAATAATTATTTTTTATCTTTATTTAATTTACTAATGATATCATCTAATATTTTTTATATTTTTAAATATTTCTCATCTTTTTCAGCTATCGAAAGTCTATACACACAAAAATGGCCAAAAGCTGACTTAAAAACACAAAGCATTCGAAAAAAAATAAATACTGGGCAGATTTAAAATCACTAGATCGGCGGTCGGCAGGGTCAACCAACGTACCCGACACGTCATCCTAGTGGGCTCCACTTGATGGTGCTGCCTGCCCTGGACCGGGGGCGGGGCCCACTCCCCATGTGAGGATAGTCAATCCAGTTAACGTCACCGGATACGGATGGAAAACGGACCGCAGCAGGTAATCGGGATGTGCAGGGCGATTGATGTGCTGGCGCTAGCTACCTGTACCTGTGCCAACGACGGATCGCGGTCCACGAAAACCAATGTTACTAAAACCGGACAGGTGGTGGTCAGGTACTAGGTGACGGTCCCACCGTTCAATCAGACGAACTGATTTATATTTTTTGAAAAAATTAAAAATAATGCAACATAATTTTAAAAAATTTAAACTGTAAATATTAATTTAAATATATAGATCTTTTTTTATAATATCATATTATTTTAATTTATCTTTTTATTTTATTAATGATACTAAATTTAAAAGATTCTAATTGGACCGAAACGACTAGACTAGACCGGTTGGTGGTCGAACCGTCCTTCTGATAAAAAGCTGAAGATATGGATATTGCTTGGTTTGGATGTAATGGCCGGGTGTAAAAATCCTCCCTCTCCCAAGAATAGTCATTGCCTATGTTATTATTATTTATTTTTTAAAGGCCTATATATTTTGTGCTTATCCACTTTAAAGGTGAGGTCATAACTCTTATACTATTGACATAATTACTCCTCCTTTTATATATTTTCTATTTTTTTCTTTTATATCCTTTTTACATATATTGAATTTACAATAAATACCACAAATGCACCTATTTCTCTCTGCACTTACAATAATTTCTAATTCTAGCTGCTGCAACATCAAGATTGCCTCAAGAATTTTTCTAGAATCTTTTAAAAACTCGTGAATGTGGCTAGAAAGAAAGGTAAGTCATGTTCTTTCTCATATATATGAGTCTCCGGACATGTGTAATTTGTATATTTAATGTACCCATCATTTCAATTAAAATTTGACCATCTAATCATAATTCAGTGGAAAGTTCGATATGAATCTGTTAGGATTGGTTGGGATTCACAGTGAACCACAACATGTGAAAACCAAGGGTTGATAGAGAATATGAATTCTCATAAATTGGTCCTTGATTTGGTAAATCTGGGATGTTGATCTTGTGGGCCCCCACAAATGACAGTTTAGGATCTCCTTGGTTGGGTATAGGAGGCGTAAGTTTGGGTAGGTTTGGGGTGAGTTTGAGCTTGCCCAACCCTAATCTTTACTTCTATAATTTTTTTCCCAACTCTAACTTCAACCCTTACTTTTATAACTTTTTCCTTACCCCAACCCTAATTCTACATGTATGGGCTGACTTCAGGTTTGGGTTTAACTTGGGTGGATTCAACTTTTTCTTTTCTTTTCTTTCTTTCTTTTTTTTAAACTATGAATAGGCTAAAGCAGTTGATGAAGTCATAAAACAATAACAAAGAAATTTCAAAAAGAAAGTAGAAATAAAGAGTTCTATTTACACAATAGTAACTATGCGATTGACAGACCGAACATCTGTTATTTTGTATTTCTTTAGATATTTGATGGCATTAAGATTGCTATAATAATGATATCCTCTTCAACTATATCTATTCACTATACAAGATTTGCACATCCACCAACTTATCCATTATTGGTGATGTAAATGTATTATAAGTATAAATAATAAATTGATATCATATTTATCTATCTTTAATAGTCTTTTCTTTATTTTTACCCTCTTATGATGAATTTATCATTCAACTATCCCAATAATTTTATCTTGCTCGGTGATTATTTTTGTTTTCAATTATTACTACTTATCTTTTCATCTAGAACACTTATTTATTCTCTCTTTATTAATTTTATTTTAAATTATTATCCTTAACCATGTAATCATTCTCCTTTACAAAAATTACTTTTTTCTCATTTTTTCCTAATCTCAAATATATTTTAAATGTAAAAAGATTTAAAATAAAAAAAAGCTCCGTCTCAAATTTAATCTTAGATCATTTTAAATTAATTCTACACTTGATGGATAGTTTTGAATAGATGATTGTAAATAGTTTGTGGCTTTTCTGAAATGTCAATCAATGTCTTTTTATGTGGGTTAAAGATAGATGGAAGGATAGACCCCACGATGTTATACCACTAACCACTATTCCTGGACATATTTTTATTTTTATTTTATTTTTAATGAAGGAATGTGAGTTTGGATTGGAGTGGGTTGATTCACTTTTTAACCCTAACCCTAAGTAGATGCAGGTTCGGGTTAACTAATAGCTTCCCAACCCTATCTAAAATGCGGGTTTGGGTAGTCGGGTTGGGATTAAACCGGCCGGTACTTAAAGCCCTAGTTGGGCAACATCTTCACCCATATTAGTCCTTCTGGTGGATAGATTAGATAAAGAACAACAGGAAGCACGTGCATCCAACTGAAAGGC
Organism: Pouteria campechiana; assembly: GCA_036873735.1. Taxonomy (NCBI): domain Eukaryota; kingdom Viridiplantae; phylum Streptophyta; class Magnoliopsida; order Ericales; family Sapotaceae; genus Pouteria; species Pouteria campechiana. Next base: position 49,291 of record JAYJMB010005948.1, read on the forward strand.
TTTAGTTTTCCTAAATTCACGTATATTTGAGGAACTTCAAGGCGAATTTTCACGAAACCCAAGAGGGTGAGTTGGACACCTGAAATGTAGAAAAAGAAAACGAGGAAAAATATATATACTAATATCGACATATAAAAAAGTGAAAAATATTAGCTATAAGTAAACAAAGATAAAATAAATAAATATTATGTCCAAATATATATATATATATATATCTAAATTTTAGGTGGTACATACATATAAACTACATATAGACACACCCAAGATGTAATTCAATTTAAGCATAAGAAGGTTGGACAGCTTTAAAAAAAATGGTGTAATGGGGGTGAAAATGATATTACCAAATTAGATAACAAAGATAAAATAAATAAAATTTTATAAAAGTTTATAGATGACAATGAAAAATACAAAATTAATGCAGACTCAAGTCGGTTGTCAGAATAGATAAAGGCCAGCCAAATCTGGATTTTAGACCCTTTGTATCAAACCTTCCTTAAAAAAAGTAGTCGTGTTTTGCTTTTAAAACATCAACATTAAACATCATTTCGAGCTACAACAATATTAATTATAAATCCATTAACTCTATTCTATATCTATTTATAGAAAAGCGACTTCCCAACGAAAGAAAAGAATACTATTTTCTCATGAATTTTCATCTCTACGCTTTCCACTGCTCTTGCAGTGCAAGCCGAAGCTCATCCAGAAACTAAAGAGAGTAAAACGAAAGAAGCCGAAGTTGAGATTGAGGTGGCCTTACACAAACGCGGGGGAGTATTTCATCTTTGCAGGAACGGTGATGTAGAGGGGTGGCATGCCTGAGATGAGGGTGAATGGGACTGTCTCAGTCTCCTTGGCAACACCCATTACACTGGCTGCCGCGAGAGTCGTTGCCAGCGCTATGAAGCGGAGGAGGAAGTGTGATAGCTTGATAGATTTTGGGTTTTCCATCTCGACGTGGCTGTTGCGGTTTGCTGACTGCATCCCGTCGATGTTGGCCTTGTATTCCGATGACTCCATTAGCACTGATGAGAAGATGGGCTGTGTCTTGAGTTGACAAAGGTGAGAAGATGCGTTTCTGAGAGGAGCAGGGGTATATGTAGAGGTGGAGATGGCAGCAAGTCCTGGTAATTGTGAAATTTTAAAAGAAGGAATGGTAGAGATGATCGTCATGGCATCATGAATTAATGGTGGTGACTATTGGCCTGGTGACGTGGCATATCGTCAGCCAGTGCTTCCTTCTGGCGTCAAAAGAAACTGCTTTTCCAAACTAATGAAGTTTTTTAAAATATTAAAACTCGGCTATAAAAATTTATCTCTTTAACATACAGACACACACACATATATATATGTTAAAATATTAAAAGTAGACTATAAACGTTTAAAAATATTCTTGATTTTAAATTATACTCTGGGATGTAGGATAATT
>JAYJMB010005951.1:0-11479 GCA_036873735.1 Pouteria campechiana
ATTTTTATTAAAAATTGTACATCGGCCAGCACATTTATGGATCAATATGTAGCAACCATCGGCCAGGGGTGGTGTGGTCCGGCGGGGTGCTACAATATGATAGACAAATACTTGAGTAATTTTGTCTCCATTTTGGCTTTTTCCTTTGTCTTCATTTTGTCACTTCTTCTGCAAACTGAATTCATCTTTAAGTTGCAGACAGGTGTTAATTATAATCAATTTTTTCTTTCTTGTCTGTAAAATGATTTGTCTGAATCTTCTTGAGGCGGATGCTATCTGACACTGACTTTATCTATAAACAATTTGTTTGATCACTAATTGAGGCTTGAGGTCCATGATTACAGATTTACTTGATGTCTTCTTTTCAAAGTCTCAGTATTATTCTTTCTGTTCATTCTTATCTTCTTTTGGTCAGTGGATTGTGCTTGCTGATACATTCACTGTGTATGCTATCCACTATATTCAAATTTCTTCCTTATATGTTTAGACATGTTTCTACAATGCTTGAGAACATAATTATTGGTACTACACATGTTCACTCATATGTAGTTGCTCATCATCAAAACTTTACTGATTGTCACATGCGCTGATTGGTTCAACAAAAATCCTTATATGGACTTAACCAGTCTCCCAGATAGTGGTATAAGCGATTTCATACTTTTATGGTAAGTCATAATTATTCTAGAAGTAAAATGGATAGTTATATTCATTTTAAAAAGTATGAGGATGGTTCTTTTATATATCTATTATTATATATAAATGACATGCTTATTGCTTCTAAAGATATAACTAATTAACAAGTTAAAAGCTTAATTAAATAGTGAATTTGAGATGAAAAATTAAGGAGAATTCGAGAAAATTTTTGGTATGAAAATTCTCAAGGATAAAGATGCTGGCAAGTTATATTTGATACGAAAAAAATATATTCAAAAGGTTTTGGAATGTTTTAGAATGTTAGATGCTAAACTTGTAAGTATTCCATTAGCTGCTCATTTTTAACTTTTTGTAGTCATGTCACCACAGTCAAATGAAGAGAAAGAGTACATATCATATGTATCCTAGGAGTGTAAATTGGGTCGGTTTGACTCAGGTTAAGGTAAACTCAACCCTAACCCTATTTGTAAAATCTCAACCCAACCTTAACCCTAACCCTATTTGTAAAACCTCAACCCAATCTTAAACCAACTATTTGAAAATTGAGTCGGTTTTGGGTTGAATTTGAGTTTGATAATAGGGGTTAAAAAATATTAAATAATACATATTTATCTTAAAAAGTTAGGCAAGTATATGAGTCAAATGCTTGTAATAACACAAATCAACCTATTAACATATTTACACAGAAAGTAATCTAAAAGAAATTAGAAAAATCTAAAAGTATAATTAACATAAATTATTCCTCAAATAAGTTCATTCGACTAAACACAAGTCCACTAAATTGAGATTCAAATCAAATAAAGTCTAGATCAAATCAATCCGATCTAAAATAGAAGCTTCTTTGCAAGGCACCTGATATGCGAGCGCTGAAAAAATGCGTCTTGACTTTTCTAAGCTTTTTTTATGCTATAATTTATGTTATCTAAATAGCACAACATAGTAAAATACTAAGTAAAGAAATTAAACTATCCTAAGTCCCATTTTCTACTCAATTTAATCTATCAACCCATAAATACAACCCACTAGCAGAATCAGTGAAGATTTATGCTGACTATGTCGGAAGCTCCACCTTCTCTTGCCATGGATGGAATCAATGAATACGAACATTGAGATGAAAAGCCGCATAAATTAAAATTCAATGGTCTACAAGTAACTAGCCCAATTTTGGAAAGCCTGCACATTCACAAGTTGAGTTAATGGATGTAACATGCAATGGCTTAGCAAATTAGGATAGTCGTCAATTCAAAAAGTTAGTGATGTTTGAACTAACTTTTCAAAACTTTTCTCTAGCATTTTCATAAATATGCATATGAGTTATGAGGCAACTAACTATTCAACATGGAATGGGCACCTCACATAATGTAATGAGAGGAGGGGCAGGGAATTGAGGAGGTAGTGTTATTGAGGGGGGTGAGTGAGGCCATGAAGGGCCTGCTCACAGAGTCGCAACTGCAACAGCAGGTTTCACCGAAGAAGGAGAAGGTGACAAGTGTAGTGTGGGTGGGTTTTGCCGGAGAAGGAGAAGGGGGTAGGTGCGATGTGGGTGGATTTCACCAGAAAAGGAAAAGGGGGCAGGTGCGGCGTGGGTGGATTTAGCAGGAGAAGGAAAAGGGGGCAACTGCAATTGGGCCTGGGTGGGTGGGGTTTTTTCAAAGAAAAAGGAGAACATGGTTGCAAGACGGCGATGACTTCAACTGGCTTTGGCAGAATGGTGAGAGGGGAAGGACGATCATTTATGGCTAGAGGGGAGGGGATAGGGGTGCAGGACAACTCTCTCTCTGATAGGGGCGTAGGGTAGGGATGAAATGAGCAGTCGATTATGGCGAGAGGGGAGGCGGGCAGGGGCGCACAATGGCTCTCTCTCTAGCAGGGCACAGGGTAGAGATGAAACAAGTACCAAATTAGGGCAGGGAAGAAAATTTAGGGCATGCATGAATATTACTAATATATATTATTTATATAAATATTCAAATTGGGTCGAGTCAATTCAGGTTGCCCGACCCTCAGTTAGCACCAACCTAATTTGACAAATTAGGTCGGGTCAAATCAATTTAGGTAACCCGACTTCACAAAATTGCAACCCAATCCTATTTCAAATTGGGTTGGCTAGTCAACTTCGGGTTTAACTTTTACTGATTTACACCCCTAACGTATCCTACTCCAGTGCAATGGAAGTCTCATGTATGTCATGGTTTATACTTGTCTAAACATTTTTATGTAGCCAGTGTGGTTAGTCGACACATGTCATATCCAAGAAAAGAACATTGGGAGGCAAGGAATGGATGCGTAGGTATCTTCAAGGTACTTCAGATATATGGTTAAAATTTAGCAAAATTAATGATGCATTGGCAGGATTTGTTGATTCAGATTTCGTAGGCAATCTTGATAAAAAAAGATCACTTTCAACTTATGTATTCTCAATTAGTAGTTATGTTGTTCTTTTCAAAAGTTACCTTATAGTATATGGTAATATTATCTACTACAGAAGCAAAGTTTTCATGACATTAATCCAAAAGTATTTAAAGAAGCAATGTGATTGAGAGGTATGGTTGGTGAGATTATTTTAAGTCAGAAAAAGCTTGTTGTTTATTGTGATAGTTAAAGTATTATTCATTTCATTAAAGATTAGATATATTATGAAAATCCAAAGCACATCAATGTTAAATATTACTTTATTCGTGATATGGTTAAACAGAGTTATATCCAAGTGAAAAAGATTGCCACTGCAAATAGTCTATCCAATATGTTAATTCTCTTCTAGTTACCAAGTTTAAACATTGCTTGAGTTTAGTTGGAGCTTTTAAACCTTGAGGAGTAATTTTGTAGAAAAGTTAGAGAGTTTATTATATTGACTGATGTTTAAGCAAAAAGTTGAATCCAAGTCGAAGTGGAGAATTATTGAAATATGACTTGGATTTCTCCCAATTCCAAGTTTTCTTATCTATCATAATATGATTAACAATCATGATAAGGTTATCTGAGATACATTCCACTTAATTTAAACTATTCTCTCTAAGCATTGTAAATAGAGAGAGCTTTATGTATTTTCTATGGTTTTCTTGCAAGTTCTCTTCTATTCTTCGTTGTTAAGACTTGGTTTTTTGAGAGAGTTTTGTTATAGGTGTCTTGAGTTTTAGGATTTCTTTGTTAGAGTTCTCAATTGTAACACCTCATTTTAATATTGAATTTCCTTCTTCTTCACCCATAGTTTTTGCCCTTCTTATTGAAGGGGGGTTTCCCACTTAAAATCCATCTTTCTCATCTTTTCGTGACTTGCTTTATTCCTATTTTTATATTCCTTTATGTTGCTTTGTAGGTTAATTCCTAACAAATACAGCATATTACATTACGTAGTAAATAAATGATCCTTTCCTGAGGGGAATTTAAGGTACCCACACGTCCACTGGTAAACGAAGATCCTAAGATACGATGATCCAAATCACCGATCTGGCTGGCCAGTAGATGCGCCGTGCGGGGTATCAGCTGGTTTTCTAGGAGCAGAAGAGGAAGAAAATCGGGGAATAGCTCATATTCTGCTGAAATGAAAAGGGCAATAGAAAAGGCACTGAAATGATAATTACAAACTCCAATGTAAATGAAATTCGGGGCGTTTGCATCCATTGGCCCAACGGATTTAACCGGATCATGGAGCCATTGTTTCAACTAGCACAAAAATAGAACCTGATAACACTACGGACATGAAAAGCTCACCGATCACATGATTCCCTACTCTCAACAGAAAAGTCGCCTTTACCATGTTCTCTCTTTCATCACAACACCTTCAAGAATCCCATCAGACCCAAAATTACCAGAGAATTCTTGAGGTTCTACTGGGCCCGGTAGCTGAAATGAAATTGAGAAATGACCTGGTGGGCAAAGATTCTGAGTTTGCATCTCAAAAACTTGAGATTTCCTGAAAACCAATCTCTCGCCTGTTGTGGTGACTCCCTTTATTAATACCCGTCCATCACTTTCCACTTCACAACTGAAGTCCCCTGCAATCATAAGAAAAGAAGCTCAGAAGCAGATAGGTCTAACCACTCCCGGAAGAAGAAGAGGAAGCGTCCAATGACTCATGAAAGATAAAAGATCTAACTTAAACTTAATGGAGTAATGGAGTTAGTAATGTATTGTTGAAGAAAGTACCATTGAGTATAAAACTTGTAAACTTTTTGCTGGTAAAATGGACTGAAACACAGACTGATTCAACATGTATAAGCTTGGTGTCATGTTTATTTGCAACAGCCAGTTTATAATTTGAATTTGTATGATTAGATCAATCTGTCTATTCTGAGTTGCATTGAACTGATGGTACATGCGAATATGCAATTTTGGGACAAGTCGTGCATCACAAATGGAAAAGCACTAGCACAAATTTATTTACTTGTTGAATTGATTGTCTTACGTTTAGCCAGACATTGAGTCGTAGCTCAGGAAGATGTCTATAAGAGAGGAAAAAAGAATGAATAAAGTACATCCTGAGTCATTAGAGAAGACATAAGTGATTGCACAAAAAGGTTATAATAGTTTAGTCACAACCTAGTAAGAATGCAGTTGATGGCATCACTAACCAATACAGCATCAATAACACGCCCCCATTCACACAGTAAGTGAATCCAGAGAGGCCAAGGAATAACCAAGCATGGACTGTCCAAGTCTAAACCAACCATAGCAGCAGAGAAGAAAAGGAATAAGAGGAGAACTGAAAAGGAAAAGATAGCATTACTTCCTTCTAGTTACAAGTTCTTATAGTTTAATCATTCAAACAAGTATGATAAAAAAGTACAATGATGCAGCAGTGGAAAATTCATATAAAATCCAAGTCTTTAAACAATTTGACCATCATGTACAGTAGTGCAGATTAGTACACCATGGAGCATCCTACATGAGGTTTTTGACTGGCTGGAGACATGAAATGTCACTAGTGGTCCCCAACTCAACTAAAGAAGATAAAATATCCTTCTGAAGCATAAATTATGCAGCTAAGAGAGGTTCCCAAAAGGAGAAAGGTCCAGGCTAATCAATCAAAGATTCACATAGAAAGGACCTCATCTTTCATCACATATATGGTAAAGCCCACAAGGAGAAAGGTCCAGATTAATCAATCAGAGATACACAAAGAAAGGACCTCATCTTTCATCAAATATGTTGAAGTTGAGAAATACAGCAAAAAAAGAAAAAGCACTGTTAAATGCCATGATTCATCTTGAAATGTTCAGCAAATATATAAATTGTAGCAGTAGTGAGGCTTCATTAAAAATATGTATATGCATTTCAAGTTCAGACACTGTTTGGATGCCAAGTTTAGAGAATTGCAATAATTCAAATTTGACAAAATGGAAATTGAAACACGGCTGAGTCCACTAGCTTTGCACAGGACAAACCTAAAACGTCGTTGTGGCCATTTCAAGTATCTTTCGAAGTCTGTGTAATTAGAAGATTTGATCACTTGTTGTCGTAAATGAAATTGTGCCATTCCAATTGTCTTTACCTTCTATATTGAAGGAACTATTGCAATTCATTTAACCGAAAATCCAAACTAATCTTCAAGGCACGTCTACTGAATATAGAAGCCTTCTAATAGTCTCAAAAATCCATCAATTTAATCCATTCCCAGAATAAGCGTGGAAGCTCACTAATCTACCAGTTTTTCATTCATAAAATCCAACTTACTTTCATCCTTTTTCACGCCTGGCAAGGACATACGAAATAAATATGCATCCTCGCATACACCGACGTCAACCAACCCTATTGGTGGGCCAGCTGGCTTGTCTGCAATACTTCCTGTCAATGCAATCCCAGACTTTGAAGCTTTCACAATGGTATTCCACTCATCGGTAGTAGGACGGGAAGGAAAAATTAGCATTGCAGACCCAACTTTGTCCACCAATCCAACTCGCATTTTAGTCGTCAATGATGTTAAGCTGCGGCAAGGTTCACTGCTTGGCGGCATGCTACGGTGAGGTCTGCTGCGGTGACGGAAATCAAAAAGAGCAGCTAGAGGCTGATCAGTATCTAGATCTAGATAATCACTTGGGCGCTTTTTTTTATGGGGCTTTCGTGAAGACCTTCTCAAGGGCAGCTTCCCATTAGCTTCTTCCACTAAAGGATCATCCAAATGTTCACCAATGCCAACACCATCACATAGCCTTGCAGTATCTATATCAAGCGATAGTTTTTTAAGCTTTGTTAGTCTCTTAAATCTCTCAACATCCTGTGGTTTTATGTATGAGATTTCAGGGTCGTTGATAAAGACAATGTTTACAATGATTTTGTATCTATTCTGAAATCTTTTCTGCTGATGAAAATGCAGAGGAAAGAGATCAGGAAACTGATGATCCCCATCAGTCAAATTGCATGTAGGAGGAAAGAGGCAGCCTTGCAAGAACTCATGTAAGAGGTGTGGCTTGACTATGACAGATTGATCTGCTTCTCTAAGGACATAATAATACACTTGTTCCACTTCCTTTCTTTTCATATGAGACCCTGATAACTGATCAGAAGAGTATGGTGGAAGACCCTCAGCTATTCTCTGTAAAGCCGACTTCTTAGGATTCTCCTCTTCCAAGTCTGGACCAAAATAGGTACCCATGATAAAAGTCAAGAGGAAGCATTGATCATCAGTTGTTGCCATTGAATTGGAGTGTCTCGAGGGTTCCAATGTTATGGGTGAGATAGACTGTTCTGTCTGAAGCAAACTCTCAATGCCGTTCAACATGCAAAATGCAGCAAAGTTTCAGAAATGAAACAAGGGCCCTTTAAACAATGCAAGGACCTGTCAAATAAACCACCTTTCGGTTTCATATGGAGGAGCTCTGTAATTGAAATGGAATTCTCTCCATGGAATGAAAAGACAAAGTATCATGAAGAAGAAGTTCCGCCCTACAAAACAACAGGATATTGCTAACATATTTCCTTCAGCTCAAAAGGAACTTCATATGGACTCCTACTGGATAATAGACAATAAATGGAGATAAGGCAAAAGTGCAATGCAGTTACAAAGCATAGGCCAAAAAGGCACATGCAAAAATATAATAGTTCAGAAGGAATACTACATTTTTTTAACCCAAAACTTCATCACAATTACAGTTGTGTTAGGAATACTCAGCATGAAACCTTCATGCAAAAAATTCTGAGAAAAAAAGGTGCATAGAATTGTTCAGATACAAATTAAAAATATCCCATGTCACAACTTTACCTTAGCAATGTACAAACTCTTTCAGGATGATTAAAATTCCTGGATTTTCTTAGTTTTGCCTCTACCAACTTTACAAACCATTTCCCCAAAGAAAGGAATAGTGTAGCATTCTAACTTCATACCCCATGCAACTTTAGCAATCTCAACAATTTATTCTAATTTATTCTGATTTCTTAAGGTGTTTTTGGTTGCAATGAAGATCTCAAAAATGCACAAATATCATGATGATTATATGTATATATATATATATCCGACAAGCCCAATATTGTAAATAATTTAAGAAATATTTTGACTGTTCTTTTTAAATCTCATTAGTAATAATGAGGCACAACTTTGTTGTCTTTCAGCACAATAAAACGGTGTAAGTTGCACCAATTATTGCAATGGCATAGTACAATCAATAAAAGCTATCAAGATTTTATAATATTTCATCGGAAAAGCGTTTGGTTGTACAAATATCATGATAAACCCCAATATCAAGATAATTTTAACAGCTACTTAGACTTGCCTTCAGTTATTGTAATGTTTTTCAAAAACCCCTGATGCTATCTCTTGCAAAAACATGAGTCATAACTGCGATATTTCGTCATTACAACCGAACAAACATAAAAAAAAAAAAAATAGTACTAATAAATTTTAAATAGGCTATAAAAGGTTGTATTATAATAAAAAATTGTCCTGATGTTTTCCATCACAACAACCAAAGCACTCTATGCGAAACATTAAATCGCAATTTTAAATTATCACAATACTATTTTCATGGAAGCAACCAAACAAACCCCGAAAAAAAAGAGAAGAAAAATATGGCTATACCAACACCACTCTATTGCAACTATATGAAAATCGTGATAGATAGACAATCATTGGTCATGACAATATCGGCCAGCAGCAGACTCATGTCAATTTTTTTTTCTTTTTGGTTTTCCCTTCTTCCCCCACTTTTTATCTTTCTGAAAGGGAAAACTTATCTGAATCTGTGGGGTAAATTCTACCCTTCAATCTTCACTTTTTCTATCCGAGGCTTTTAGGTGTTTGACAAAACTGCTACACTCGAGCTTGGGAGGGAAGAAAGGAATCGAGGCCAAAATTCTAATGCACGCTTCCATTACAAAGGCGGTCCAAGATGGAGAAACTACATACCGGGAATTGGAGAAACGAGACACTTCTACAAGCTTACCAAGCTTGCTTTATATAGAGTGCCTTGAGTGGGGAGGAGACGGAATCCTTAGTCTAAAATTATATTTTTTATTATTTTTTAAAATATCTATAAAAAATGTATATTTTATCACTACAGTTTTTAAAATGTCAAATTTATCAATTTTTGGTGGGTGTTTTTAATCAATTATTTTGATGAGTGTTTTTAAAGGATAATTATTTCACCCTAAATTTATTTAATTTAGAAATCGACAACTTTTGGTATTTTTAAAAGTATTTTCATAAAGTATATATGTTTGTGTATAAATAAAATATTATTAAAATATATGTATATATGGAATTGCGAGTCAATACATTTGTAAATATTTTAAAATTATTATTAGAAAGTATAGGAATATATGCAAATATCCCAAAATTATATCAAAATAATGATTTTGGCATAATATCGATATTTCTCATCTTAATAAACAATGGATTGTTATTAATTTTCTCATGTATTATTAAAATTAGAGAAAAAGAATACTTAAGCATTCAGATTATGTCCATGGCTTTTGTCCATCCTTGTAAGAAAAATAACAACCGTCCATATTTCCCTTGTTCAGTTCATGTGACGTGCTACTTACCCATGCATCTAACTTTGCTAGTGTGGGCCAATATCCATGGGCAAAAGTGGACTATGGACCTGATTGGTAAAGTGGATTAAAATCATAAAATTCAATTTGATGAAAATTTTGGTTTCCAAGGATTAATTTTAAATATACATTTCGTGGCGATCTCTTTTTTTTATTAATATTTTTAATCATTGTTTTTGCCTTAATCTTATTTTTTTATAGTTGATGTCACTCTATATTGCTAATATTTTTTTAATTCAATTCCATTCCAAGTAAATTTACTCTACCCATTAGTCGAACCCCAATTGATTATAGGAAATCCAACAAATAGACCGACATTGTCTGAATTTCATACTTAATTTAAAAATCTATTTTTCTTCATTTAGAGATTTGATAAAGAGGTATGGAAAAGAGGAGGAAGTAGAAGAAAAATAAAGTGGAGGAAAAAAGATGAAATTATGTGATAGAATAAGAAATAATGATTAAAAATAAAATATATAGAATTTCTAAGTGAAAAGATCAGAGGTAAAAATTAGAAATATAAATAAAAATAAAAAATAATAAATTTAGATTATTTAAAATGTTTGATTAATTAAAAAAGATGAAAATGTAGAGAAAGAGATGGAGAAAAGCTTTTTCACATTAAAAAATGGAGCCTAACTAAACTACATTAACCTTAATTTCATTCATATCTATTTCTACCATGAGCGTGACTACACTACATGTACTTGTAATCTAAATTTTTTAGCACATCTAATATCCATGGTATTTTAGATGCACATTTGTAATGCCTCGCCCTAGGGCCCATGCATTTTACTATTTTCCTATCATTTTTCTATTTTTAAGGAAAATTTCTACCAAAAATTCGGTAGAATATGCCCTGGAATATGGACCTTAACCTAGCATACAATAATAATACACAATAATAATCTTACAATCTACCACCCATTCCCACAGTTGACCAGATCAAAATCGAATCATGATGGCAATCTACATCACTTAAATCATATATATCCATTTTTCAATATGATAAATAAACCATTATGACATGTTATTACTATACACTATACATCATTTTGATTTTCTCAAATATCAAATATACCTCATTACAAAATTCTCATTAAATTTCAAATACATATACATACATGAATTCCAATCCCAATTTATCATACTACAACGAAAATATCTTCAATTCTTCCTCACAAGTCCTAATTTACAGTTGAGATTCTTTACCTGACCTGCCAGCTAAAAATTTAAAACAAGAAGACATAAGTCCCGGCAAATTCAGTAAGTAGGCATGTTAGAAAATAATAGTGAATCAGAAGTAATATATTCCAAAACCAGAATATGTATAAATATATAATACTATAATTACACCATGAGGCCCCAAATCCTCATCATTCAATATAATAATCTCTGTATACAACAAAAAGAATAGCCATGGGATAAATTTTATCCCCATTAATCCAACCTATTCATTCACATGATATGAATATCAATCAATGCAACTTAAGGGGTATCTACTATCTCCATCAAACCAAGCATTCACATATAATTTTAATCATCAATTTCATATATAGTGATGGGATATTCTTTATCTCTTTTACCTAGACATCCATACACAATAATATATATCAATATACACAAGGGCACATGATACTTTCTATCCCCAACAATCACATATTTATATCATAAGCAAAATGCTAATTATTTCAATCTAAGGGATACTCATTATCCCTAACATTCATGTATTCATAAATTTAATAAACATCAACTTTATGAAATGTAAGGCCCTGGAAAATTTTACAAATGTAAATTTTTGTTATTGTAAAGTTTTGCTAATTTTGCAGGGTCGATAGGT